>PVHX01004355.1:0-76348 GCA_004024805.1 Geosciurus inauris | reverse complement strand
TGGCCTGAGTAAGCATATTTTATTTATTTTAGAAAATTTTTTGTTTTTTTTGAGACAGAGTCTCACTGTGTTATCTGGGCTGTCCTTGAATTTGTGATCCTCCTGTTTTAGCCTCCCTAGTAGCTGGGATTATAGGCATGTGCCATGGCACCTGGCCAAGGATATTTTAAGAAGGGGTTTCTTGCAATATGAACTTAAGTGTTTTCCTCTGGGAACATATTTTCCCTCAGCATAGAGCTGGTGTGTGGGGCATCAGTTAAATTTACCTTTCCACAGCAGCCCCTAAGCTAGAACAGATGATGTATGAACTTCAGCCAGTCCCACAAAATAGGAGATGATCCGTTTCTCATGTGACTGAGCTTGGCTTTTTCCTTGTTTCGAGGGACAAGCAGGTTTCCCGGGGCATTTTTATTTGTGTGTGCAGAAAACAGCAAGAGGGGAACAGGCAAGAAGTCTGACTCCTGGGATTCTTGTTGACTCTTGGCAAAAATTGCACTCCTTCCATTCCAGTTAGCAGTGAATGTGGGAGCGGGGAGTGGCGGGGCACGCCTGTTACCCCAGTGGCTTAGGAGGGTGAGGCAGGAGGATCCCAAGTTCAAAGCCAGCCTTGGTAACTGAGCAAGGCTCTAAGCAACTCAAGGAGACCCTGCCTCTAAATAAAATAGAAAAAAGGACTGGGGATGTGGCTCAATGGTTAAGTGCCCCTGGGTTCAATCTCTGGTACCAAAAATAAGAAAAGACAAAAGAAAAAAAACCCAATGACTGTGAGGCCCATAAGTTCTTTCTCATCATATCTAATTACTAGAAGACTGCAAGGATTCTTTTGTTCAGAACTCTTATAAAAGAAGGTGTGATGTGACTAGAGCTTGGGATCTGGAGCCCTGTCACTCACGGTCTTGAGACATTGGGAAAGGGCCTTCCTCCCCTCTGACCTCATCTGTAAATTAGGGGTTGGTGTGAGGATCTAGTTCAAGTAGTGTTTGCAAAAGCATATTGTAAAGAGTCACACAAATGAGAACATGAAGGTAATATTCAGTAGCTGCATATGTTTTCTACATGTTTCTACTCAATTCTTCTGAAAATTATTTTTTGTTGAATGTGCTGCCTTGTGTAGGTAATAATTTAAAGTTAATACTGTTTGGATTTATATCAAAGGAATTAAATATTCATTTTAAATTAGTGAACTTGACAACCAGAAAGGGCCCAATGGATTTCTAGTCCAGTGGTTTCTATCCTTTCTTTTATCATTATTGGCCCCCCGGGTAGCTTTTTTAGACATTGAAAATTTCCCTAGTGAAATTTTAATACTATATTCATACTGTATATCTCTTTTTGCATTGTGATCCTTTGGAGGCCATAGTTGTTTTTTGATTTGTTTTGGTACTAGGACACAACCTCAGGAGCACTTTATCACTGAGCTACATCCTCAGTCCTTTTTATTTTTTATTTTGAGACAGGGTCTAAGTTTCTGAGGCTGGCCTTGAACTTGTGATCCTCCTGTCTCAGTCTTCTGAATTGCTGAGATTACAGGCACGTGCCATCATGCCTGGTGACAAGACATTCTTCATCCTTTAAATTTAACAAGACATTTAACATCCTTCCACCCCAAACCTAGTTATCCATCTTGAGAGCAATATCACTCTCTCCTGAGATTGCATTTTTTTAATTCCAAAGCTTCTTTTCAGAGATGAGACTCAAGGAAGTTGAATGACTTACAATCACTCAGATGATCATATATATTTATGACGATTGAAACTGTCAAATTTAGGGGCTGGGATTGTAGCTCAGCGGTAGAGGGCCTGCCTTGCATGCATGAGGCACTGGGTTCAATCCTCAGCACCACATAAAAATAAATAAATAAATAAAGATATTGTGTCCATCTACAACTAAAAAAATATTTAAAAAAAAGAAACTGTCAAATTTAATAGTTTTGGGCAAATTAATACTCTGTCTTGCTAGTATAGACTACGTCTTCAGGAAATTTGATGTCTGTGACACAGTTTTAAGTTAAAACATGTTAAACCTACTAGACTGTTTCAATGATTAGAAGGAAAGTTCTTAGGTGTTTTGAAAAAATGGACTAAAGGAAGTGTTCATTCTGCTTTCTGTGATCTTTTGAATGTGTAACATCACACTGAAGTTGGAAGCAGGTGCGTGTGGGTGGATAAGGGAAGGGCTGGTCTGTGAGAGTGCGGGGGTGTCCTGCCTAAGTGAGCAGCGGCCTTGCCTCACCTTGTTCTTTACAAAGCCAAGAACCTCTGGATTTCCATAGTTGATAATGACTGAAGGTTGGCCATGCACAGAACTGTGTATGAATGTCTTAACTTTTGTGGGAGATAAAAATGACTTGTTATAGATTTTTTTTTTCCCTGTGGTGCTGGGGATTGAACCCAGGGCCTTGTACATGCAAGGCAAGCACTTTACCAACTAAGCTATATCCCCAGCCATAAAAGTGACTTGTTAATGGTGGTATCTGTTAAAAACCTAGTTTTTTTTTTTTTTTGAGTATGATGTTAATTTGGCATTTTTGATATTTTAAGAGAATGTAATTAACTGTTTTTGTTTTAGGTTTTTATTCACAATCCTCATACACGGAGCCAGCATTTCAGTGCATCCAGAGTGCTCCAGAGCTCCCTGGAATCTGATGTTTCTCTTCTCAACATTAACCAGGCAGTCAGCTGCCTGACTGCAGGAGTACTGAACCCTGAGCTTGGCTGCGATGCTCTTTTGGTGGGGACACAGACGAATCTTTTGGCTTATGATGTCTATAATAATTCAGATTTATTCTACAGAGAGGTAAGTATAACCTTTATAACCATAAAATTCCTATTACCCATTAATGCTCAACAGTTTTCTATGCTTGAAGGAGATCAACATTTATTTTGGTTTGTTTATTATTTGGCTGTTAAAGTATAGTTAAACAAAATAGGGAGTTTTACACTTACATCTTTCTGTACTTGGAACTGATCTCTTTGTTTATGGTTGGAATCACTTGGTGACACTCAGCTGGTCTCTAGAGGTACATCTGTGACAGCACCATCTGTCAAGATCCATCGAGAATTGAACCAGGAGCTGAGAAGCCAGCAAACAGGTCTCCTTGCATTGAAGCTTAGTATAGTAGTTTGTAGGAGAAACCCTGACCATTGTCTGCCATCTGCAGGCTCCTACAACTTAATATTTGTTATAGGAATAATTCATATTTGTTATAGGAAATAATTCATATTTGTTATAGGAAATGTGGGGAAACAGAAAGAAAAAAATCCCCATAGTTTCTTCACCTAGAAATAACATTTAGCTCTTTGTTTATCCAGGTATTTTTGCTAAGTATATGTAAATAAACCTTTGTTTTTTTTTAATGAAATAGGATCACATTATATACTTGCAGCCTTTTACTTTATTTTTCCTATAATAGCTTTATTAAAATATAATTCACATACCAGATATGTATGTACCTATTTAATATGTACAACTAATTGATTTTTAGTTTATTCAGAGTTTTATATCCATCACCACAGTCAGTTTTCATCTGGAGATTAGACCCAGGCCTTGCACATGCTAAGCAAGTGCTCTACCACTGTATTAGATCCTAACCCCTTTTTTAAATTTTATTTTCAGATAAGTCTTGCTCAGTTACTCAGGCTGGCCTTGAACTTATAATCCTCCTGCCTCAGACTTCTGAGTAGATGGGATTACATATGTGTGCCACCATGCCCAGCAATTTTAAACATTTTTATTACCTCCAGAAGAAACCCCATGCCCATTAGTAGATACTCCCCATTTTCTTTTGACTTGCTAACCTTAGCCAACCAGTAATGTTTTCTGACTCTGGAGATTTACCTCTTCTACACACTTTATAAATACGGAGTCATATAACATGTGGTCTTTTGTGATTGGCCTCTTAGTGTGTTGTTTTCCAGGTTGATACATGTTATAGCATCTATCAGTACTTCATTCCTTTTTATGGCAGAATGATATTTCATTGTATGTATATGCCACATTTTATCCATTCATGAGTTAATGGGCAGTCTACTTCCTGACTATCACGGGTAGTCTTTTCTTTCATTAATATATTGGTAACATCTTTATATGAAGTTACTGTAGGTCTATATACCATTCTTATTGATTCTGTAGTATTTAATTATGCTAATATATATAATTTATTTCACCAATACACTATTTCTGAACATTTTTGTTATTTTCATTGTTTCTCTGTTATAAGTATTACCAAGATAAACATATATATTGTCATTTTTCTGATTATTTCCTAAGGATAAGTTCCTAGAAATGCAAATGCCTTTTTATATTTTTTATGAAGGTAAGAAGTACATACAGTGAAATACATAATCCTTAAATTCAGTGAATTTTGATCCCTATAACCAAAATCCCTGATAAAAATACAGAACATTTCTATCACTTAGAAAATATTGTTGTCCCATTCCAGTCAATTCCTAGTTCTCATAGACAATCACTGTTCTGATTTCTGTTAGCTTAGACTTTCCTGTTTTCAACTTCATACACATGGACTCATATAGAATGTACTCTAGTTTCTGGCTTCTTTCACTCAACATATCTGTGAGAGATGTCCATACTGTTGCATATAATAGCAGTTCTTTTTTGTTGCTCAGTAACGAAGATAGTGTATTGCTTTGTGTGAACATCTCAGTTTGTTCATCCATTCTCTTGGTGATAGACAAGTGTGATGAACATTTGCGTTGTTTTTGGTGGTGCAATTATGAAAAAAATTGCTATAAACATTCTCATACAGATCAGTTTTGTAGACATGTCTTGGATCAATACCTAGGAGTAGAATTGCTGGGTGGGCTGTATGGTAGATGTGTGATTAGTTTTATAAGAAGCTGCCGAACTGTTTTCCAGAGTGGTTGTACCATTTGACACTCCATCCAGCAGCATCAAGTTCCAGTTGCTCCGTGCTCTTTGTCAACATTTGGTGTTACCATGCTTTCTAATTTTAGTCATTTTTGTAAGTGTGAGCTGGTGTTATGCTGTAATTTTGCGTGTGTGTGTGTGTACTGGGGATTGAACTCAGGGGCACTTGACAACTGAGCCACATCCCCAGCCCCATTTTTGTATTTTATTTATAGACAGGTTCTCACTGAGTTACTTAGGGCCTCCCTAAGTTGCTGAGGCTGACTTTGAACTTGTGATCCTCCTGCCTAAGCCTCCCGAGCTGCTGGGATTACAGGCATGTGTCACCAGGCCTGGCTCTTACTCTAATTTTATTTTGCATTTCCCTGTTGACCAGGGAGGTACAGTAGCTTTCCTTGTGCTCATTCCCATTTATTTGTCTTTTATGAAGGGTGTAAGGCTTGTACCTATTTCTTATTGGTAGTTTTCCACTTTATTATATATATTTTTAAATATTTTTTTAGTTGTTGATGGATTTTTATTTTATTCATTTATTGTTTATATGTGGTACTGAGGCTTGAACCCAGGCCTCGTGTTTGCTAGGCAAGCGCTCTACCACTGAGCTACAGCCCCAGCCCCTCCACTTTATTATTGATCTGTAAACATTCTTTGAATATACTGGATGTAAATTCCTTGTCAGATTTATATATAAGAAACATTTTCTGGGCTGGGATTGTGGCTTGGTGGAGTGCTTGCCTCGCACATGTGAGGCACTGGGTTCAAGCCTCAGTGCCACATAAAAATAAATAAATAAAATAAAGATATTGTGTCCATATACAACTAAAAATAATAAAAAAGGAGAGAAAAGAAATATTTTCTCTCAGCTTGTGGTTCATTCCTGTAGGTAGTTGTCTCTCTTTTTTTTTTTTTTTTTTTTTTTTTGGGTACTGGGGATTGAATTCAGGGGTACTTGACCACTGAGGCACATCCTCAGCCCTGTTTTGTGTTTTATGTAGAGACAGGGTCTCATTGAATTGCTTAGTGCCTTGCTGTTGCTGAGGCTGGCTTTGAACTCACGATTCTCCTGTCTCAGCCTCCCAAAGTGCTGGGAATACAGGCGTGCGCCACTGCACCCGGCCGGTAGATGTCTTTTGATGAGCAAAACTTCAATTTTAATGATATCCAGCTAATCAATTTTTTTTCTTTAATGGCTAGTGCTTTATCTGTCTTTCTTAAGAAATCCTCACTTATTTTAAGGGCACATACTTCTACGTATTTGTTCAGGACTAAAATCAGATTTTTTAAAAATATTTTTTTTAGGGCCTGGGGTTATGGCACAGTGGTAGCTGCTCGCCTAGCATGCGTGAGGCACTGGGTTCAATCCTCAGCACCACATAAAAATAAAATAAAGATACGCTGTCCACCTACAACTAAAAAATAAATATATAAAAATATTTTTTTAGCTGTAGATGGACACAATACATTTATTTATTTGTTTGTTTGTTTATGTGGTGCTGAGGATCGAACCCAGTGTGTCACACATGCTAGGCAAGCGCTCTACCACTGAGCCACAATCCCAGCCCCTTAATGAGATTTTTCTATTTTCTAGAAAGACTACTGTTTTTCTGCCTACCCTTAGAGTATAAGGATGCCTATTTTAATATACCCTAATCAACAATGGATGTTATTGTTCTTTTCATCATTTCATCTGAAAAGTCAAAGAAAGTGAAAAATGATATATTGTGAGAGTGAACATTTTTCATGTTGGTTATTTTTTCTCTAGTGAACTTTTTTTCTTTTTTGGATTTGAGTGTTTACTATTTTCTTATTTGCCTTTTGTTAACAAAAAATTAAATCTTATATATTACAGTTAATTTTTGTTCCAGTTCTTGGCTTACCTTTTAACTTTTTTTTTTCTTTGCTAACTGGCCATTTAACAGTTTTAATTTCTTATGATGTCTTTCTTCATAGCCTGTCTCTTTTTCATGTTTTTCCTGCTTAGTTTTAACATAATGAGAATTATTTTCCTGTGCAATAAACAGTGTTTACGAAGGTGTCTTTGATTCTTCCATAGATAAGATATGTTTATGTAATATATTAAAGAAGTCTGAGCTATTAATTCTGGAGAGTTGGACTAGAGGGGTTTATTTTATTGTTCCTTGTACTTTCTAGTAACTTTAAAATTAGAAATACTAGTAGTAAGAGAATCTGGCAATAGTGTTAAAATATTTCCATCCAAAATGAGTAAACGAAATTGCAAAATTTGGGTGTTTAAAAGCATATGCTTTTGGCCTTCAGTGGTAGAGCGCTTGCCTTGCATGCATGAGGCACTGGGTTCGGTCCTCAGCACCACATAAAAATAAATAAATAAAGATATTGTGCCCATCTACAACTAAAAAAATATTTTAAAAATGGCATATGCTTTTATGGAGAATTGATCCTCTGGAGAATGTGTGCTCTAGAACTTGGTGGTCCTGGAGAGCCCTGGATTATTGTAGTGTCATATGGTAAGAGCTTAGTGTGAGAACTAGGGCTCTGAGTTGACCCTGGCTCTCTGCTCATCCTTGTAGAAACCACAGTGATGGACCCAGTGGACAGGCCTGGCTGCCCAGTCAGGAGACCATATGGATTCTTACAAATGATGACTGAGGAATTTGAGTATTCAAATAAAAACACAGGTGTATGTTACTTCTGGTGTGCCTGCACATCATTGTATCTGCGATTATATGTCTTTTCTTATCTTCTTAGGTAGCAGATGGAGCAAATGCCATAGTGCTGGGGACACTGGGAGACATTTCCTCTCCTCTTGCCATTATTGGTGGGAATTGTGCTCTGCAGGGTTTTGATCATGAAGGAAATGATCTCTTTTGGACGGTATGAAGAACTAAACATTCTTTTTTGCATTCTTAAGCATTTTTATTTTTTATTTTATTTAACCACTGACTATACTGAATAATAAAATAGAACAATATTTGTAATTCTGTACATTAAAAAAAGGATATGAGTAAATTTGAATTACCCTTTGGTGATGTGTTTAATCCTCACCTTTGTGTTGCTGGTATATTTGTATTGGATTTTTAAAAAGATGGTTTAATTATTTTTGGTTTCATTTTTAGGTAACTGGAGACAATGTTCATTCCTTGGCCTTGTGTGACTTTGATGGTGATGGGAAGAAAGAGGTATGTGGGGAAGAAGATGCCAATTTGTATGTTAAGCTAAATAAGTTGTCCCTGATAGTGACGTTAGTGTTGGGAGAAGTGTCAGGTTCTCATGGCTGATCTTGGAGCTGAGTGATGAGCCTACTGGCCTCATTTGTCTTTTTCTTCTCTTGAACAATAAATCGTCAATTAGATTGAACAGTACGTCTAATACAAAGGTCAAGACAGTTGATCAAGGAAGTTTCAAAAACATAGGAGAGAGGAGAGTAGGCAGAATAGTTGAGGGGACATCTGTCATATTTAAAATAAATTGCTTCTGATGTTCTGAAATTGTATTAAGTAGTTTTCAATTTTGGCCACTTTTTCAGTAATCTAAATGTTTTGGAGACTGTCTCAGCTTTTGAAATTATTCCAATAATTACTCAAAATTAGCTTCTCGAGCCATCAGTACATGTGAAGGGCTATTTTGGGCACTAACTTAGTCCTCTTGTTTATGGACACTGGGCTCTGGTGTTTGAAACAGGGTCTCCCTCCGCAAGCAGGGAATATTACTGAACTGGGGAGCATTTTGAAGTACACAGTAAAAGAATGTGTCTACCAAGATGTGCATCCGACATGGGAGGATAAAATCTCGAGTAGCCACTTCACTGACTGGTTCTCTTGACCCTCAACCCTCGCATTAGATGGGATCTTCTTGAGCATTAGATTATTGGAGGACTGGAACGCTTGGGTGGTGGTAGCAGCAAAGTAATATGCAATTTTTGTTTTATTTGTGGGAATTTTGCTGTGTTCATTTACTGAACTAAATGTATATTTATTTCCCCTCACTTCAGCTTCTTGTTGGATCTGAGGATTTTGACATCCGAGTTTTTAAAGAAGATGAGATTGTGGCAGAAATGACAGAAACAGAGGTGAGAAGTGCCACCCTAACCTTGGGCCAGATAGAGCAGCACAGTCCAATGTAACATCAGATGAGGGTGCCAGGGCATCTTCTTACAATCCAGAGGGTTTTAGGGTAAAACCTTATTTAGTCTTACTATATGCTTTTTATATAATCACAGTTATTAAAATGTAAACAGAGAAGAAATGAAGGAGAGAAATGAGTGCTACAAGCAGAGGTATGGACTGGTGTGTCTGTGCAAGGGTCCTATGGTATGATTATGTGCTCACATGTGCTTTTCCAGAAGGAGGGTCCTTAGTGTTCATTATGCTCTTGAATGGACTCATAACCTTCCACCCTGCAAAAGCTCCTGAAAAACAGTTTGAGAATCACTGGCCTGAAGGTGCTGTGTCCTACATTTTTGTATCTCTGTCATTCTAATTTATACTAAATCTTTTCCTACTTGGTAGAAATCATTCAGTTTTTTTTTCTTTTAGATTTCTGTTGTTTGTCAATATTAGATAGGAGGAGAACATAATTCTCTGAAACACTTTTTCTCTGAATCCTAGAACAGAAGAGGAGACCAGGAAATAGAGCTAGAGATTAGAGGAAACTTGTTCCTTTAGTCCACAAAAGAAAGAAGCAAATGAACTTAAGAAACACTAAAGAATTGTGCAATCTGGGGCTAAATTTATGAAAATATGGACTTTATAAAATTGTTTATTTGCATAGCCAATTTCCTGTCCTCTTGGTGTGGTTTTGCTTGTAGTTCAAATATCTTTTCCAGATCAGCAAAATCATGATTCATTTGGCAGTTGAACAGTACTGAGTATTGCCAGGAGAATGCCTTGAGCTAAATAATTCTGGAATCCTACACAGCACTTTGCATTCAGTTAAGTGGAGTGGGTGGTTTTGTAGAAAAGCTGTAGGTGTAAAGGAAATTACATAACTATTCACTACTTTATACAATTTATTTCTTAATAGCTTTTGTATTAGGGCCAGAATTAAAAAACAGATCTTCAGGATCATAGATATCATTAACCTTTGGATTTAACTTGAAAGTGTAATTTTGTTTAGTATCTAGACTTTTATCCTTTAAAGGGTGTTAAATCCTTGTTATAGTCCTACAACTATTTCTGTATAATATATGCATTCTGTGTTTTGTTACATACTGTACAAACCCACTTACTCAGGTTTTCACTTTTGAAAGGATTATGCTTTATTTTACTGCTAGCAAACAAATTGTCACAGAAAGACAAGAGTAAACATAAAAATTAGTCAATTGTAGATTATAATTTTTAAAATTTAGACTATAGGATATAAATTAAGAAAACTGGCATAATCATTAAAATATTTTGAACTAGTATATATGATAACGTCTATTGTATGTAGTTTAGGTTTTTTTTTTTTTTGGTACTAGGGATTGAACCTATGGGCCCTTTACCATTGAGAGCTGCCTACGCTACCTCTAGGCCTTTTTATTTTTATTTTTTATTTTTTTGGTACTGGGGATGGAACTCAAGGGTACTCAACCACTGAGCCACATTCCCAGCCCTATTTTGTGTTTTATGTAGAGACAGGGTCTCACTGAGTTGCTTGGCGCCTCACCGTTGCTGAGACTGGCTTTGAACTCGCGATTCTCCTGTCTCAGCCTCCCAAAGTGCTGGGATTATAGGTGTGTGCCATTGCGCTTGGCGGCCTTTTCATTTTTTATTTTGAGATAGGGTCTTGCTAACTTGTTGAGGCTGGCCTCCAACTTATGATTTGCCTTAGCCCCTCAAGTTGCTTGGATTATAGGTGTGCACCACTGTGCCCAGTGGCATATAGTTTCAAAAACTATACTTTATATTAAATTGAACCTTAACATAAAGATGTATTTTTATGTGTTATTTTTGCAGATAATCACCTCTCTGTGTCCCATGTATGGCAGTCGATTTGGTTATGCCCTTTCCAATGGCACAGTTGGAGTTTATGATAAAACAGCTCGATACTGGAGAATAAAAGTAAATTCAGCTTCTGCTATTCATGCACTTTATGCTTTCCGTGTTGAGAGACTTCTGTACTAACTATTGGAATTTTCTTTCAGTCCAAAAATCATGCCATGAGTATTCATGCTTTTGACCTTAATTCTGATGGAGTGTGTGAACTGATAACTGGTTGGTCCAATGGGAAGGTGAGTGTGAATTAGCAGTTTGTGTGTAGTTCAGAGTGATAATTGTTTGTGATAATGGCTGCATGACTTAGAATTGTAACATGGAAACAACCCTGAGTTCCTTGGCTGGGTTTTCAGATTTAATCTCCCAATCTTTCCACACTTTTCCTCCTGCTACAGAGTGAGTATCCTTTTAGCCTTGTAAGCCCTGCCTGAGAAAAATCTCAACAGGGGTTCTTTCTAAGTCTCTTCTTTGAATGAATGAGAAGCCATCAATCAGGTTGCTTGTAGGTACAGGCCAGTTTGCAGGGGTGGGATTTTAATAACATAGTAATGAACTGTCTGAATAGCTCTTTCCTAATAAATCTTTAACACTGATGGAAAACTTAAATATTTAGAAGAATCTAGTTAGTGTATTGTTTTCTCAGCTATAACTTCAAAGTAAAATCCCTTTTTCTTTCTTTCCTTTTTTAACTCAAATCAGAATTTTTTAGTCTTTTAGCAAGTCAAGATTGTCATGTTAGAAACTGTCTCAGTAGCTGCCAGGTCTCCATGGATACGGCTTGGCCTTGCTTTCTTCTCTGTCAGTGCTGGACTGCCCAGAGGGGATCAGCTAATTCCTATATTTTCTTCTTTGTTTTCTCTTTACTTTTGGCCAGCACCTCTAGCCTTTCTTTGGTGTTATATAATGAACAGGTTCTAAAAAGTTATTAGGTTGGGTCCTGCTCTTCTTGGGTTTGTCCTTGGTGTGAGTATTCGAAATTATAAATGAAGGCTATGTTGTTGTTTATTAAGAAATTTAAAAGTCCACAAAATGGAGGTCTTAGTTCACTTAAGCTGTTACTACAAAATACTATAGACTGGGTGACTTGTAAAAAGCAGGAGTTTATGGGCTGGGGCTGTAGCTCAGTGGTGGGGTGCTTGCCTAGCATGCGTGAGGCACTGGGTTCAATCCTCAGCACCACATATAAATAATAAATGAATAAAATAAAAGTCCATCAACAACTAAAAAAAAAAAAAAAGCAGAAGTTTATTTCACAAACTCTGGAGGTTGGAAGTCCATGGTCAGGGTGCTGGCAGATCTAGTGTCTGGTGAGGGCTGCTTCCTCATGGTTGGTTATCTTCTTACTGTGGCCTCACATGGTGGAAAGGGTGGGGGTCTTTCAAGGGACTCTCATGAGGGCACTGATCCCAGACATGAGGGCAGGCAAATTTTAGGGAGACACAAACATTAAAACCATAGAAATGTACTATATTCTGGGAGAATATAAATTATGATTGACTCAAGAATTACAAAACTACTTAGACTTGAGAAATTATTAAAAGTTACTTCTAAATACAACTTTGGACCTAGAGTTTCATAGTTTAATGCTTTCAAAATTTTAAGGATTTTTTGGTTATATAATCTGTTCCAGAGCATAAAAAAAGATAAGAAAATTATGAAATGATTATATAAGTGGAAAAACTGATTTTCTACACTTAACACAAATAGCCTTGAAAAGGAAAATAAACAGATGCACCTTGTGAATGTAGGAGTAAAGATACTAAATAAATACTAGTAGTTAGTTAAATTTGTCTTTAGTAGGTCATTTGTTGATTTGGATAAGCAGAAGAGGAGAGTGTCCACAAAAGTATTTGTAGTCCTTCTCAGTTGCAAACCCTCTCCTTTGCTCAGTACTGTGGAGATGCAGTGGCAGAGACTATTAGATGACTAGGCTTTCACAGCAAAGAAGTTCAGTTCAGCCCCATTTAAAGGGCCCCAGTTAATGTGCTAAGAGCTTTTTTTTTAAAGTATTTATTTATTTTTTTAGTTGTAGGTGGACAGAATATCTTTATTTTATTTTATTTTTTATGTGGTGCTGAGGAGCGAACCCAGTGCCTCACGCATGCTAGGCGAGCACGCTACCACTGCACCATAACCCCAGCCCCGTGCTAAGAGCTTTGATAAAATACTGGCATCCTTCCTTCATAGGCTTTGGTAATCATAATCTTCAGGCTTACATGATGTCAGAAATGACACAGATAAGCTGGCGTGGTGGCACACATGTGTGATCCCAGCTGTTTGGAGGCTGAGGCAGGAGGTTCACAAGTTTGAAGTCAGCTTCAGAAGCTTAGCTAGAGCCTGTCTCAAAATACAGGACAAAGGACTGCAGGTGTAGCTCGGTGGTACAGGGCCTGGCATGCGTCACTTCAATTCCAGGTACCACCCAAAAAAAAGAAAAAAAGTAACATGTATATATACCCTGGACAAGGGGTAGCCTTGACCTAAATAATTTTTTGGTTGCAAAGTTGTCCCCAGAAGGATGTGTATGAAAAGACAAAATAGTGAATGACATTGTCATTGAAATGGTTGCCCTGCCATCTTTTCCATGGCTAACCTTTGGTTGATGACACCTGTGTCTGTACCTGGGCTTTAAATCATCATTTCAAGAAAGTGTCCATTATTGTTCTTGAGATGCCTTTGCTTCTGATCCGTCAGTTATTTATTTGTCTTATTCCTGGGTGGGGGAGAACCAAAGAGGATGGGAGTGCTTTCTGAGTCTGAGCACTGTGTGTGGAAGAGGATTGCAAAAGGTGGTATGCTGGAGGACTGGGCTGGGCCGGAACCGTTCACACTTCAGATACGACTCTGTTTCATGCACTCATGTTTCATGAAGGTAGAGTTTTTTTTTTTTTTTTTAAATATTTATTTTTTTTTGGTTGTAGGTGACAGAATATCTTTATTTTATTTTTATGTGGTGCTGAGGATCGAACCCAGTGCCTCATGCACGCTAGGCGAGCACGCTACCACTGCGCCATAATCCCAGCCCCGAAGGTAGAGTTTTTATAGAGAGTTAACATCATCACATACCTCTGTGTCAGAGCCTGTGCCCATGCTTTGCGTGTGCTAGCTCTCCAGGCTCCATTACAACCTGTGAGGAACAGGTACTCTTCTTTGTTCTGGTAATTGATCTTCACATGAGACCAAGCATAGAATGGCTAAGAAACACGAAGAAGCAGTCATGGAGAAGTTACTGACTTTGTGGAGTACTTTGAAGACTGCTTAACTAAATGACCTCTAAAGCTGGGGTTTTTTTTTTTTTTTTTTTGGTACTGGGGATTGAACTCAGGGGCACTTGACCACTGAGCCACATCCCCAGCCCTATTTTGTGTTTTATGTAGAGACAGGGTCTCACTGAGTTGCTTAGCACTTCGCTGTTACTGAGGCTGGCTTTGAACTCTCAATTCTCCTGTCTCAGCCTCCCTAAGTGCTGGGATTACAGGCTTGAGCCACTGCACCCGGCTGTAAAGCTGGATTTTATTTAAAAAATTTGTGCTGCTGATAGTGGTATTTTCAAACTGTAGCATCAGTGACTTTTTAATCTTATTTTATTTTTAGGTTGATGCTCGAAGTGACCGAACTGGGGAGGTCATCTTTAAAGACAACTTCTCTTCTGCCATTGCTGGTGTGGTCGAGGGGGATTATCGGATGGATGGCCACGTACAGTTAATCTGCTGCTCAGTGGAAGGAGAAAGTAAATTGGGATGAGAAAAATTCTTGAAAAAGCACTTTTTCAATTTGGTTGAGTTAAAATGTCAGGAAATTTCACTCTAAAGTATTTATGCTGAGTTATAGTAAGTTCACATCAGTTCAGAAGATGAGAATTTTTAAGAGCAACTAACTGATGACCTAAAAGTAGAAGTGGCTATCTCCTGGGGTGGTCCTCTGTCTAGTGAGTGTTTTTCCCTCTCTTCAGTCCGTGGCTACCTGCCAGGCACAGCTGAGATGAGGGGAAACCTCATGGACACAAGTGTAGAGCAGGACCTGATCCGAGAGCTGAGTCAAAAAAAGCAGACTCTGTTGCTGGAACTCCGTAACTACGAGGAAAACGCCAAGGTAGGGCCTGCTGTGATGGGTAAACAGAGTCTGAAACATTGATACTGACCAGGAGGATTGGCAAGTGTGGAGGAGGACCATGTCAGGGCTGACTGACCAGAGTGTGAACTCCCTCCTTCCTGTCTTTGTTTTTTGTTTTTTTGTTTTTTTGGTACTGGAGAGTGAACTCAGGGGCACTCGACCACTGAGCCACATCCCAGCCCTATTTTGTGTTTTATGTAGAGACAGGGTCCCACTGAGTTGCTTAGTGCCTTGCCGTTGCTGAGGCTGGCTTTGAACTCGCAATTCTCCTGTCTCAGCCTCCCTAAGTGCTGGGATTACAGGCTTGCGCCGCCGCGCCTGGCTCCTCCTTCCTGTCTACAGAAGTGCAGATTACGGCAACCTCTCTGCCAAGGCCAGAATGAAGAGTCTATGTATCTGGTGATCTAGAAATTCCACTTTTAGGCAGCGGAACTGTAGAAACATTTGCTTGAGTGTGCACTACTTGTCATGGTGAATGGCTGGAAGCGACTTAAAACATTGATCAGGTATAGGGAGTATGTGCCAGGGATTAATAGCTGTTCAAAAAATGAAGTAGATATATCTGGACTGATATGGAAGGGTATCTGTGGTATTATTAAGTGAAAGAAAGCAAAAACAATATGTATAGAGTGTTTCTTTAATCATTTTTTAAAAACAGTAAAGAAATTGACGATGAAAATATAAGTGTTTGTGTATTCACCAGCCTGGCTGGAGGATGAGCAGGGACTGGGACTTTAGTTTGTCCGTCTTATAGTGCTATATTTGAATTTAGTGTATCAAGTAAATTATTTTTTATTTTATTTATTTATTTTTTTGGTGGTGTGCTGGGTCACACTGAACCTAGGGCTCTGTACATGCTAAGCCTGTGCTCTACCACTGAGTTACACTCCCAGCCCCTGTCATTTTAAAGAACGTGGAGAGAATGTGAAAGGTATAGTGAGATGCAGGGATATAATGATAGAAAGGGGGAAGGGCACGGGTGTTTCCCACAGGGCCACGTGGGGCAGGAAGCACACTAATGAGATGAGCTCTCTGATCCCTCAAACTCAGATGAGTAAGATGATGGGGAGTCTCTCCTTTGACCAAGCAGCCACGTTATTTACAATGGACATTAGTTCACTGTTTCAGTGAACGAGTTTAAGCTGGGTGGGTGTTTTCCAGGCTGAACTGAGCAGCCCACTGAACGAGGCTGATGGGCAAAGAGGCCTAATCCCAGCCAACACCAGGCTCCACACTGCGCTGTCTGTCAAGCTGGGGACTGAGAAGCAAGCTGCTCACGTGGAATTGTGCATCTCCACTTCAAATGGTGAGATAGTATTTGCAGCTAGTGCTGGTTGGTGATGGTGCTGTTTTGGATAGTGCTTGAGCTACTGTTTCTTCTCTTTCCTGCAGACACTATCATCCGGGCAGTGTTGATTTTTGCTGAGGGAATTTTTGTAGGTGAAAGCCATGTGGTACATCCCAGCGTTCACAACCTTTCCAGCTCCATCCGTGTCCCAGTTACACCTCCCAAGGATGTCCCCGTGGATCTGCACTTGAAAACCTTTGTGGGTTACAGAAGCAGGTGACCCTTTACAAGTCACAGTTCATTTCCATAGAGCACTTAGAGGAGGGCAAGGTTTTGCATTATGCAGGCCTTCTGTGGGGCCAGAGAAGACATTTGGTGCTTCTGGTCCCCAGTCAGTGTTTCCCACAACCTTTTATCACAACCTTTTATTTCCCTAATTTGAAATCTTTCCAGGGCCTCCTGCATGCTAGGCAAGCACTCTACCCTTGAGCTACATCTCCAACCCCTAACATTTTATAAATACAATTAATTGGGGCTGGGTAGGTATGTGGCTCAGTAAAGGGGTGACCTTATATTCTGGACCTTGTGCTTTGAAATAACACTACACTAAACACTTCTCTTGTACTCCTTTGGTTGGCCCTAGCACACAGTTCCATGTATTTGAATTGACAAGACAGCTCCCCCGATTCTCTATGTATGCGCTGACCAGCCCAGACAATGCCAGCGAGCCCCTCAGTTATGTTAACTTTGTCATTGCTGAACGGGTACAGAGGGTAAGTAACTTGTGCTTTTCTTCACATACCTTTGCACTTTAGAGTCATTTAGATGTTACTTTTTAGAAAGGAAGAAATTACATGAATGTTTTATGTTGGTAGCAGTAAACATGATTTGAAAGAATTATGTAGTGTGGTTGGCTTGTAACCTATAATAAAATACAGCTAAAATGTCCTCTTTCACTTTGAAAAAAATTCATTATTTGAGTAATCCTATATTACAAATGAATTCTTACCAGTTCTTAATTTCTCTCTTTTGTTATGGTCTTAGTGTGTTTGTCTTGATTTAGGATTTCCATCAAGATGGAAAGAGAGGGGCTGGGGTTGTGGCTCAGTGGTGGAGCGCTTGCATAGCATGTGTGAGGCTCTGGGTTTGATTTCTAGCACCACGTATAAATAAATAAGTAAAATAAAGATCCATCAACAACTAATAAGAATATTTAAAAACAAAATGGAAAGAAAGAAGCTCGGTGTGGTGGTGGTGCCTATAGTCCCAGCTACTGGGGAGGATGGGGGAGGCTGAGGCGGGAGGATGGGGGAGGCTGAGGCAGGAGGATCACTAGAGCCCAGGAGTTCAGGGCCAGCCTGGGCAACATAATGAGGCCCGGTCTCTTCAAACAAACAAAAACATAAAATAAAAGAAGCAACAACAAAAGATGGAGAATGGGACTTGGGGTTGTAAGCATTTTGCAGGGTTCAAGGGCTACCTTAACTAATTACATTTTAAATGATCTTGGGAAGTTGCCCTCACCAGCCTGAGCCTCAGATTCCTTATCTATAAGTGAAGGTGTGTTGTCTACCACAGAGGGCCCCTGAGGATACATGACCGGGATGGCAGTGCCTTATTATGTTGAAAGGACTAATCATCAGTGGACTTTAACCTTGGCTGGGCCTCAGAATTCTTGGTGAAGCTTTTTAATCACATGGATCCTCAGGCCTCTGCCCTGCTTGTGGAATCAGAATCTCTGTAGGTCGACCCCGCCAAGGGCATCAAGGGATTCCAACGTGGAACCTGTGTTGCAAACCACTGTAAACTAATATTAGTACTGAAATTCTTCATGTGCAAGGATCCTTGTGTCTTGTGGTATGTGCATGTATGTACTTCATTTAAGGTTTTTTGTTTTTTTTTTAAGAATAGAATGGAACAATTTTAAGCTGATTAGATTGTCCAGGATACGCCCACAGAAGAGCTGTTGTATAAACAGAATTAACATTGTTCTTCAGTCATTTTGTACATTGCATGTAAGATTTTTGTCTAAGTAGAAAATGCTATAAAATCATGTCTTCTGTGGGGTCAGACATAATCATGAATGTTACGTAAGAATGTGTATGAGAGGGCTGGGGTTGTAGCTCAGTGGTAGAGCGCTTGCCTCGTATGCGTGAGGCCCTGGGTTCAAGCCTCAGCACCACATACAAAGCAATAAAATAAAGACATTGTGTCCATCTACAACTAAACAAATATTAAAAAAAAAAAAAATGTGTATGAGAGCCAGGTGTGGTGGGGCACATCTGTAATCCCAGTGGCTCAGGAGGCTGAGGCAGGAGGATTGTGAGTTCAAACCCAGCCTCAGCAATTTAGCAAGGCCCTAGGCAACTTAGTGAGACCCTGTCTCTAAATAAAATGTAGAAAAAGGCTAGGGATGTGGCTCAATGGTTAAGTACTCCTGGGTTCAATCCTCAATACCAAAAAACACATAGACAGACATGTATGAGGAGGGAAAAGGGAGTGTGATCAGTGTTCTTTTGGGGTGGGGGTGAGGTATAACTTTTTTTTAACCCAGGAAGAAGTCTTCCTTCTGTAATGGCTGTACTTTAAAAATGGAAGTTTATTTTATTCTGTTCATTTTTCAGATTGCTATATGGCTCAACCAGAACTTTCTGTTGCCAGAAGACACTAACATCCAGAATGCTCCATTTCAAGTGTGTTTCACATCATTACGAAATGGTGGCCATCTCTACATAAAAATAAAACCTAGTGGAGAGGTACTATTTAGTGTTAAGATCATCCATAGAGGGGCTGGGGCTGTGGCTCAGTGGTAGAGCACTTGGCTAGCATGCGTGAGGCACTGGGTTCGATCCTCAGCACCACATATAAATAATAAATGAATAAAATAAAGATCCATTAACAACTAAAAAAAAAATTAAAAAAAAAAAAGGATCATCCATAGATTTCTCATGTGCTGTTTAACCATTGGTGCAAAGTGAGGTGGGTGACATCAGTGCCAAGATCATAAAACCAAGTGTTGCAATATAGTCTGTTAGTATTATTATCATCGTGGGGCTGAGGTTGTGGCTCAGTGGTTGAGTGCTTGCCTAGTACGTGTGGGGCACTGGGTTTGATCTTCAGCACCACATAAAAATAAATAAAAATATTGTGTCCATCTACAACTGAAAAAAAAATTAAAAAAATTATCGTAGACACTGGGGATAATCTAGAAGAGTGATTCTGTCTCCCTCTTTCCTTTCCTTCACCCCTTCCATGTATGATTTGGGCAGGGTTGGGATTAGAGGTACATAAAAGCATTTTTTAGTCTTTGAATAGTCCTGTCACTTAGTTTATAAGGCTAGAGGATGGACCTTTTAGCTACCCACGTGAAATAAAAATATTTATAATTTCCTAAAGGATTAATAAAACTTATTCATTGCTACATATAAATATATGCTCAGTAATTGTGTTAAATATAGAGAAATTAAAGGCACTGATTGAGCTAAGTTTGCCTGATGTCTGAGGATGCTAACCTGGCCTGTTTCTTTCCTGGATAGATCACAGTAAACACTGATGATATTGACTTGGCTGGTGATATTATCCAGTCGATGGCTTCATTTTTTGCTGTTGAAGACCTTCAGGTAGAAGCAGATTTTCCTTCCTACTTTGAGGAGTTACGGAAGGTGTTGGTTAAGGTGAGTGTGCCTAGTGGCTGCATCTGTGGTGGTGGTGTCTCTTAGTTTGAGATGTTTCTCTTAGGAGATGAATGAGACTACAGATGTAGTTATGTGATAATCATGTTCTAAATGTTTTTTTTTTGTAAAGTATTGAACTAGTATTGGAGACTTTAAAGGATTTCTGTCGGTGGTTATCTCTTGAACACTCTACTCTCTTTCTTTGGTTTACGGGGATACTTCTAATAATATACATTATATTACCATCCTCCTTTGCTAGCCCTTCTTCATCTTATCTGGTTGTGTCTTTTTTGATCTTCAGTTTATTGCTTTCCAAAAACCCAAAAAGCAAAATAAAGAGGATTGTGATTGGCCCCAAAGTATAAAACCATCCTCACCTCAAATCCCTTAAATGCTGATGTGTATGCTGCTAGGCCTAGGGCCAAAACACGCTAAGGGCCACCTGCTGTGTCATGTGGAGGCCGCATAGACTAATCATTTTATCAAAGAGGAGATGAAATAATAGGAAGTATTATGAGTAGTATATGAGTTATGAGTGAACAGGGGAAAGAAAAGGACCTCTGTACATGGTGGGTAGTGTCTTCTCAGTGTGTCTAGTGTTCAAGAAGTTTGCAATGCCTTTTTTTTTTAAATATTTTTTTAGTTGTTGAGGGATCTTTATTCATTTATTATTTTTTATGTGGTGCTGAGGTTCGAACCCAGTGCCTCACACATGCAAGGCAAGCGCTCTACCACTGAGCCACAATCCCAGCCCCTGCAATGCCTTTTTAATTCCTAAATGTTCATGTTTTCCAGGTGGATGAATATCATTCAGTGCACCAGAAGCTCAGTGCTGACATGGCTGATAATTCCAATTTGATCCGAAGTTTGCTGGTCCAAGCGGAGGATGCTCGTCTGATGAGGAACATGTGGGTATTTGTCTTGGCTAGAGCAGGTGCAAGGTGAATGGGAGCAATGGAATAGCGGCTCTCAGATGCTGGGCGGGGTGGGGGGGTCTAAATTGATACAGTGACTTTGGAAATAACTTGGCATTATTGGTGAAGTTGAATATGAGTATGCTATATAACCCAGCAATTCTGCTTCTAGTATATAGCCTAGAGAAACTTGTGCACATATAAACTAGGATATTTACATAAGACTATTCATAAAGGTATAAGAATCCTATATTAGTATGCTTTCCTTTGCTAACAAAAAATGCCCGAGGCTGGGTAGTATATAAAGAAAAGAGGTTTATTTAGCTTACAGTTTTGGAGGCTAAAAGTCCAAATAGTGTGGCAGTAATTCTGATAAGGGCCTCCCTGGCTGTGTCACCTAATAATGGCAGGAGTACCTGCAGGAATGATATCACATGGAGAGATAGGGAGCCAGAGAGACCAGGGAGGGGCCAGTGTTGGTCTTCTAGAACAACCTTCTTGAGAGAGCTAACCAGGGTTCTGTGAGAACCACCTAGTCCCTTCTGAGGGCAGCACCTCTAATGACCTAATGACCTAAATCCTTGTACTAGGCCTCACTTAATAAAGGTCCCACCAGTTCTTAACATCTCCACACTGGGCACCAAGCTTCAAGCACAGACCTTTTGGGGACACAAATGATATCTAAATTGTAGCAAATCCCAAAGTGGAAACAGTCCAAACTAGGCTGAACGTGTAGTGGGTAGGTAACGTATCCATGCAGTGGAGCAGTGAGAGTGGGTGCACATGCGCAGATCCTACAGACATTGGGGACTGAAGGAGGCTTCAAGAACATGTACAAAATGCTGGGGGTTTTTGGCAGGGGATACTGGGGGTTGAACCCAGGGGCAATTCTACCACTGAACGATATCATCAGCCCTTTTCAAATTAAAAAAAAAAAAAAAAAAAATTGAGACAGGGTCTTGCAAAGCTGCAGAGGCTGGCCTTGAACTTAATGATCCTCCTGCTTATTCTTCCGAGTCACAGGAATTACAGATATGCATGACCTGCCTGGTACTTCCATTTATATTGTTTGGAATAGGACAAAACTAAACTCTTATTTTTTGGGAAGCAAACGTAGATGATAAGCCTACAACGAGGGACTTGGGGATATAGCCGAGAGGGAGAGCGCTTGCCTGGCATGCCATGAGGTCCCTGGGTTTGATCCCCAGCACTGCAAAAACATAAAGGGAGAGAGAGAAGGAGAGGAGAGAGAGAGAGAGGGGTAGATATATATTATTGTATAATATAGTATTTTCTTGTAGAGGAGGAGAAACTGTTTGGAAAGAACATACTGGAGCCGGGCACGGTGGCGTACACCTGTAATCCCAGCACTTAGGGAGGCTAAGATAGGAGAAAGGAGAGTTCAAAGCCAGCCTCAGCAACAGCAAGGCGCTAAGCAACTCAGTGAGACCCTGTCTCTACATAAGACACAAAATAGGGCTGGGGATGTGGCTCAGTGGTCGAGTACCCGAGTTCAATCTCCAGTACCCCCCTCCCCCCAAAAAAAGAACAAATTGGGAAGCTTCTGGGATGCTGGCAACATCCTGTTTCTTTTCTTTCTTTATTATTATTTTTTAAAATAATTTTTTAGTTGTTGATGGATCTTTATTTTATTCATTTATTATTTGTATGTGGTGCTGAGGATGGAACCCAGTGCCTCACGCATGCTAGGCAAGCGCTCTGCCACTGAGCCCCAGCCCCAGCCCCAACGTCCTGTTTCTTGACCTCCTGAACAAGCATTTGTTGTCTGAATTTTTCTGAATATGTAACATTGTACAATTAGAAAGTTAAAAAAAAGTGCGGATTTAGCTTCTTGCTTGCTAAGATGCAAAACCCCTCTTGGCAGTGACATGTATTGAAGGGGATTCAGTGGAATAGTTAATGAGTGATAGATGGAGTTTATGTGTCTATTTTAGAGGCAACTGAGATGTTACTTGTGCTTTTTTCCTGAAAGGCCTGAATTATTGGTAAATAATTAAAGTGGTCTTGTTCAGAAGTAAATGATTTTTTAAAATAATTGTATTGAGTTGAAAATTTCAAACATACAAAAGTAGATTGAATAATTATTTCCTTTATACCACCCACCTAGCTCCAGCAGTTACCCACTTGTGGCTGTTCTTTTTTCATCTCTATACTCACCCTCTTTCCTTCCCAGGCACTGGATTATTTTGAAGTAAATTCTGGACATTATATAATTTCATTCATAAATATACTAGACAGTGAGTCTTAAAAAATATGGGTAAAAAACCCCAATACCATTAGCTCACTTGGAAAAGTATGGAATAATTTCTTAATGTTACAAAATATCCAGTCAGTGTATAATTTCCCTAGTGGTTTCATAAGTGTTTTTGTTTTAAGTTGGTTTGTTCAAATCCATATCCAAAGACTATAAATTGAATATGTTGATGATCTTTTTAATCCATATCCGATTGCTCATGCTTTCTCTTTCTGCCTGCCTCTTGTGTAGTTCGCCATTTTGGATTTTGCTGTTTGTATCCTCATGGTAAAATCTGGTATTTTTCTTCTGTTCCCTATTCGTTAGAATGGTAGTTAGATCTAGAGGCTTAATCTGATTCATACTCAATCAGATTCAGGTTGTTTTTGGTGAGATTATTCCTAAGTGGTGCTATATACTTCTATGAGGAAGCACCAGAGTTCTGCTTGTCTCTTTTGTGATGTTATCAGCCATTGATGATCATGGCCTAGATCCATTATTTCTTTTGGGATTTGCAAAATAGTGTTAATCTAATTAGGTAAGACAGGTTATTTATCAGCTTTATCAACTTTAAAGTAGTGAGTTGGTTCCCCAGCATTCTCTAGGGTGATCAATGAGATACTGAGTCATTATGGACTTCCTGTTTTAACATATTTTATGTATTTCAGTCATTATTCTTTTTGATGGCTACATTACCCTGTCCTTGGCCAGGAGAAGCCTCTGTAGGTTGGTTGCAGTCTCCTTTGAACATAGTCCCAGTAGTTTTGTTAGTTTTGTTTTCATGTAGGGCAAGATGTTTTTGGCTTGTTTGGTACATTTCCTCATCTACATCTGGACTCAGCCATTTCTCTAAGGGCTTTTGTTGCTTTTTAGTGGGAAATGCTATGTAGAGATGGTAGTTGTTTTTTTTTTTGGCACCGAGGATTGAACTCAGGGGCACTCGACCACTGAGCCACATCCCCAGCCCTATTTTGTGTTTTATGTTGAGACAGGGTCTCACTGAGTTGCTCAGCGCCTCGCCATTGCTGAGGCTGGCTTTGAACTTGCGATTCTCCTGTCTCAGCCTCCCAAACTGCTGAGATTACAGGCGTGAGCCACCACGCCCGGCTGAGATGATAGTTTGAGCACAAGAGGTACTCATTGCTGATGGGTTGGTTATTAGACCTTTCAACGAATAGAACAAGGAAATGTATATGCAAGTTTATATTATTTACAATTCAGATTTATGAATACATGCTTTTACTTAACTTTGATTTTGTAATTGTATCTCTTCTCTCTCACATTGAAAATCATGGCTCCAATCAGTATCAACTGTTTATTTACTTAATCTTTTTTTTTTTTTGGTACCGGGGATTGAACTCAGGGGCACTCGACCCCTGAGCCACATCCCCAGCCCTATTTTGTGTTTTATGTAGAGACAGGGTCTCACTGAGTTATTTACTTAATCTTATAGCACACACACATTTAAGAATATTATTATGATTATCAACAATATAATTGCTAAAAACAATTTAAGATTTTTTAAAAATTTTTTTGAGGATAGTGGTGTAGCTCAGTGATCAAACATGTGCTTAGCCCTGAGTTGGATCCCTGACACGTTTTGGTGGTTCTTTGTGTCTTTAGAAGGTATCCCAGTCCCAGTAGGGAGTTTCCGTCAAGTTCCTGTATTTCAAAATGATTTAAAATGAATCCTGTGTGTTTGGTTATACTATAAACTTGATATATAGTTAGTTTCCTGTGTTTTGTTTTGCTTTCAGTTTTAGAGAACTGACATTTTTTCCTTTTTGGTTTATTTTCATTACATATTTATTAAAACCTTCATATGCTTTCACAGTGAGATCTACAAAGACAGCACGTGCAGTAAAGTCTAGCTTTTTATTCCTGTGACCTTCATCTTGTCCCCTCTTTTCAGTATAACCAATTAAAAATTCAAATACATAAATATGTAGATGTACAAGCACACATTGCTTCTTTCTTTCTTTCTTTCTTTATTTGGTACCAGGGATTGAACTCAGTGGCGCTGGACCACTGAGCCACATCCCCAACCTTATTTTGTGTTTTATGTAGAGATAGGGTCTCACTGAGTTGCTTAGCGCCTCTCTGTTGCTGAGTCTGGCTTTGAACTCGTGATCCTCCTGCATCTGCCTCCAGAGCCGCTGGGATTACAGGCAAAGGCCGCTGTGCCCAGGTCCTCTGGGTTCAATCCTCAGTACAAAAAAAAAAAACCATGCAGCAGTCCTTCCCTTTTTCTGGATGTATGGTAATGTGTTAATCCATTCACCAGCTGATGGTCACGAAAGCCACCATAACACATCTGCATCCAGGTTTTTGCAAACACATATTTTAACTTCTGTTGGTGTAGATTGCTAGGTTGTGTAATAAGTGTATGTTTAACTTCCTAAGAAACTGCCAAATAAGCTTCCAGAGTCAACTCTACTGGTTTATATTTTGGTTAGCAGTGCATCAGAATTCTAGTTGCTGTACATTTTTGCCAACATTTGGTATTTTAAAATTTTAATAATTTTTGTTCTATAGTAATATTGCATTGTGCTTTTAATTTTGTTTTTTATAAAACTGATAAAACATGAAGCCTAATCTGCTAACAATATTAAGAACAGGTCACTTTTATCTAATGGATATTAATCAGATCCTGAAAGCCCATCATCCTATTCACTTTTCCCTACTCCCCAGCACAGGGGGCTCAATAATTCTTAAATTTCTAAATCCAAAACAACCATGGACCAAACACCAAGAAAAACCACTTGTCTTCTGTTTATATGGAAGAAATGGGGGTATTTTGATGGAAATTTCTCAATGTTTTCAAAGCAAACTTTTAATAACTACCTCATTTTAATGAAAATATAGCTAAAAGTATGTCTTATCTCCTTTTTAAAATGTAACTAAGATATTTACAAGTGTTTCTTTTTTGTGGTGTTGGGGATCAAATCCTGGGATCTCAAGCATGCTAGACTGGGGTTCTGCCACTGAGCTGCACCCCTAGCCCTGTAGGGGTTTCCTAGGTGGCACATTAAGATACAGTGATGTTAAATTGTCTTGATTTATACAGGAAAACAATGAAGAATCGCTATATGGAACTCTATGATCTTAATAAAGACTTGCTAAATGGATATAAAATTCGCTGTAACAATCACACAGAACTATTAGGAAATCTTAAAGCAGTAAATCAAGCGATTCAAAGAGCAGGGCGTCTGCGTGGTAAGTCTTTTCTCATGGCACTGTAATTTGTCATTTTTGGGGTGAGGATCACAGAAGATGCTGTAGCTTTCCCTGACTCATTTTGGGGCCTAAAGTACCATACCTTGAATGCTGCAAAGGTGGCTCACCTTTTGAGTGTCGCAGTCAACCTGTTGTTTGACTTTAGTCTTCCAAAGGGAAAGAGTCCTTCAGTTCCCTAAGATCTGGCTGCTTCCTTTAAAGAAAAACCTGGTGTACGTGCCCCAAAGGACTATGGAGCCTTGATGGCCCACCTGGAAAGAGACTGAAAATGAATGAGTCAAGTATCCAACTTAAAAGTTTAGAAAAAGAGCAATAGGATAAACCAAAGGAAGCAGAAATAGCTAGATTTACATCTGAATTGTTTTGGGCCACTGCTTTGACACCTTTTCAATCTTTGCTGGATGGATGTGAGTTTTGATTCTTTACTATAAAATGTACTTTTGGTTTGTAGATTTGAGATGGTCTCTAAGTCTGTTTTGTGGCAAATTCCCTCACCAAGATTACTTTTTTAGGGAGTGGTAAACATAAATTCCTAAAATTTGCATACATAAGTCTTTCCTACCCTAGTTTTATGTTGCTTTAAAATTGGCCTCTACTTGATTATTTCACTTTTACTAGTCTCAGGACATACTAACTTTGTTTCTTCTCATACAGTTGGGAAACCGAAGAACCAGGTGATCTCTGCTTGTCGAGATGCTATTCGAAGCAACAATATCAACACACTGTTCAGAATCATGCGGGTGGGGACAGCTCCTTCATAGAGTGGAGAAAATAGGGAATAAGTTTCTGGACAAAGGGTTTTCCCTAAAAATCTAGGTGGGTATGCCTTGGATCACATCCTGGTGAACCAGGGTGCTAAGGATGAAAACAGCCTTGGTGAGTTGTGCAGGTTAAAGACAAGACACTACATCTGAGAACTGTGTCTCCTTTCTGTTTTTAGATCAGTGGTACTTGCTAGATCTGTATGAAGGAGGGCAAGTACATTTTAAATACCAGGGCTTCAAAGTCCCAGTTTTTGTTTATGTAAAGTCAGTGTATAAATATATAGTTTTTTCCCCCTTGAAATTGTAATTGAATTTGTAATTTTCAAATAGATTATCTACTTTTTCATTAAAATTAAAAGGTATTAAACTTGGTTGTTGACTGATTGCAAAATAATATCAGAATTACATAAACCATTTTATGGAGAAAAACAAAAAATGTAGATATTCCATTTGTGTGCCTTCTTTTTAATCACTGAAAGGTGAGTGTAAATAACAAATCTATATTAAAGGAGAATCAGTTTAGGGTGGTCTGTTAGTTGGGTTAATGGCTGCTGCTATAACAGATCTCAAAATGTATGATTTAATTTATTATACAGGGATTTCTGTTTAGAAACAAACCAAAAAAAAAAAAAAAAAAATTTAGGTGACTTCTCATGTTCACTGCATATCCTGGAGGCCCTGGGCTTCAGAGGCTTCCTTCTCTCATGTGGAGCCATATTTGACAAGGGCTGTCCTAGGGCCTCGCAGGATATCCAAGCCAGTAGAAAAGGAAGAGAGAGTGAGGAGGAAGCATGCCTCCTTCTGTTAGAAGCTTTGGTTTGGAAACTGCAGTCATTGTGCTCACATTCCACTGGGTAACTTGCCAGCACAACTTGCAGAGGCGGCCAGGAAATGTAATTGCCAGCTGAGTGCTAGCTTATGAGGAGAAAGTTGATATTCTAAGGGACAGTCCCTTCCCAGGAGGTAAAATTTTGGCCTGAGCTAGGTTTCTAGACTGGCTTAATTGTTGTTAACAGTAATCAGTTTTCACATCTTAATAGCATTTATAAGTGAGGAGGGAAATTGGATCTTCGCCTTGAGGTTAGTATCAGCTACTTTTACTAGTCATTTTCATTCAGCCCTTAGGATTCCCCCTTCTCTATCTGAAATGTAGTCCCAATTTTATGAGAATATGTCCTATAATAACTTTGTTTTAATTTTCAATTGTATAAGCTAGAGATTTCCACTCATACTATATTATTTTCAATATCCCTTAAGTAGTAAAGTAGCATTATGTCTGCCTCGAAGATAAGGAATCTGAGAAGCAGAGATTAGTTACTTGCCAGGATCACAGAATTAGTAGCCATACTGAAGTTGCACTTTTGTTTGTGCAGTATTGGGGATTGAACCCAGGATTTTGTGCATGCTAGGCAAGCACTCTACCACTGAGCTACATTCCCAGCCCTAACTTAAATTATTTGAGGGTAAAATCTTTAATTGGTGCTAGTTTTAAATTACATGGTGGCATTCATCTTTTGTGAATCTAATCGGATAATCACATCAAAGGTCATTCTTAGCCAAAAACTTTTCTGAGACCTAGAACTATTTGTGATAAAGCTTGAAGAGGTTGGCCTGCAGTAAGACATGTCAGGTCCTCGGTAGGTTACAAAGGCTTCTATTTGACGCTGAGGCCTCATAGCCTGGGAAGGTAGAATGTCCTGACAGGATCCCACAGCTGGGCAAGTCATGGTCCTTTCTGTTACTCCACACTGTTCCCAAGCAGGTGAAGACTGGATGAGATGAAAACATTTATGAAACACTCAATTAGTTTTTTTTCTTTCTTATAAATCACTGTTCAGCTTAGAGAACAGCAACTTCTAGAAAGGAGTTAATGGTTACTGCTTTGTTGCCCTTCTTCCTGCCATGACAGCATCTGAGTGCATTCTAGCAGCGAGGCCCTGGTTCATTGCTGAATTTCATCAAAGCTCTAAGTGAACACAACCTTCATTTAAAAACTGATTTTGAGGATTCTGGTATCTGGGAGAAAAGTTTTTAGTCTTTTGCAAGCATCCCTTAAAAAGAATCACTCCCCGCCTTAAGCTCAGGTACTCAATATATTTTTTGCAGGGGGATTACAGGGGATTCTCGACCACTGAGCCACATCCCCAGCCCTGTTGTGCGTTTTATGTAGAGACAGGGTCTCACTGAGTTGCTTAGTGCCTTGCTGTTGCCGAGTCTGGCTTTGAACTTGTGATCCTCCTGTCTCAGCCTCCCAAGTGCACCACTGTGCCTGGCCAGGTACTCAATATTTTAAACAGAGTATGGGCTTTCAGTATTTGCCACTGAGCCTGCCTACCAGTACATCAAGGCACAGCTCACATGTTCTTTGCTCAAGAGGCCTTGCCTGTCCCATTGTCTATTCTTTAGCTCTTACTACACTGTATAACATCTTAAGCCCCATTAAGTGAGAATAGGGCCTGCATCTTAATCAGCTTCATCCTCACTAGTGTTAAGCCAAAGCTGAGCACAGAGATGCAGCTGCTGCTGTCCATGGGCTTGTCTGTGCAGGAAGCCTGTCAGGAGCCTCAAAAACCACACCAGCTTTACAATTATTATGCAGTCTTAGAGGTACTTTACCAAAATGATCTTCAACATTGTTATTAATCTTTCAAATCTGCCAGTGCAGAGTCCTGTGATCACAGAACTGAATTACCAATTATTGCCAATTTCACTTTGAAATTAAAATACAAGACATCTGTTGCTGTCTGATGTTTTGCATTTTGCTTCTTCTGTCTGGACCCTACCCACATTACATGCTCTGGCTCCCCAGTCATTTTTTATTTGTTTGGTACAGAACTCTGCTTCTCCTAAAAAATGGTGTCACACGGATAATCCCCAAATAGTTCTTCCACTGTCCATGTGGACTGGTTTTTCATCAGCGACTGAGCTGTCCTGGTCCAGGCAGGCTATCCCTGCACATCATGTCCCTGGATCTGCTCTCAGAAGGACCTTTTATTTATTTATTTTTAATATCTTTATTTTTTAAAATTTTTATGTGGTGCTGAGGATCGAACCCAGTGCCTCACGCATGCCAGGCGAGCATGCTACCACTGCGCCATAACCCCAGCCCTCAGAAGGACCTTTTTGAAAATATTTTTTAGTTATAGGTGGACAGAATATCTTTTATTTTTATGTGGTGCTGAGGATTGAACCCAGTGCCTCCCATGTGCTAGGCGAGCACGCTACCACTGCGCCATAACCCCAGCCCCCAGAAGGACCTTTTAAATGGGGTATTTTCTCAGTTAGTTTTAGTAGTGTTAAGTATATAATGGTGTTGAAGAGGTATAGGTCTAGGAGAGGTAGCCCCAGATTGCATTTTTTTCTGGTATTTTGTAGGGAATAAACAACCACCTTCAGTGGAGTTTGAGAGATGAACTTTGAGTAGCAGACATGCCAGGTTCAAAATTCAATGGTCTTTTTCTTCTAGGCTCTATTTTCCACATCCTTAAAATTAGGGACCATTAGATTATTTATAGAGTTACCCCTTAAACATTTTTCTTCCTGTTAAAATAAATTCGAGTGTGTTCACAAAACCAGCTTCATAAAAATGTTCCTAATTTCCGTGACAGTTAACATGTAAAGGGCATTTGACCCTAACTGCAGGAAATGATGATGTTGCTCTCTCCCTGTCAGGTGCTGGAGCTTGAAGCCCACAGAGCAGGTAGTCAGGATTGGGGAGAATGAGCTGGAACCCACAGACATGAGCTGGAGCCCATGAGGATAGGTGGAAGCCTGTCAGTTCCTGTTGCCCCAGACCCTGATGGTCAGGGCATCCTGCAGAAACAGAGCCTTCATCAGAAAAGCTGAAGAATGCCAATTCATGCAAGTAAGGGGAGCAGTGATGTGTGAGAACTGCTCAATGGCTGCTGCTTCACTTAGCCCTCAGTCTTGCAGTGTGTGGCTCCCACTGATATCTTACAAAGCTATAGTGGCTGTCACAGGAATGGTAGGATTTCAGGTGACCTTGACTTTAAATTTTTACATGTGGTTTTAATTCTTTACAATGAACACCATTACATAATCTGAAAAAAAAAATGAAGCTGTTCTCTTTGGGAGAAAAAAATCTTCCTTTACTAAAGGGAGTTCTAAGAATTGGAGGTTCACTATTAAAGAAGTAACAAAAAGATGCCATAAATCATAAAGATGAACATCACAAATTTATCTGAAAGAGGTAAGAAAAACATACCCCATGTGTTTTCTGGGCATGCTGGTGCAGGTCTGCAATCCCAGTTACTCAGGAGGCTGAGGCAGGAGGATCACAAGTTCAAAGCCAGCCTGGGTAACTCAGTGAGATCCTGTCTCCAATGAAATTTTAAAGAGCTGGAGATACAGCTCAGTGCCAGAGTGTTAGCTTAGCATGTGTGAGGCCCTTAGTTGAATCCCCAATACTGCAAAAAAAAAAAAAAGGTTGCCCATGTTTTAATTCTTTTGCTAATTAATAGTTGTCAACATTGGCTCCAGGCCCTAAAAACTAATAGGGATCAACAAAGTACAAGCTGGGGGGCTGGGATTGTGGTTCAGTGGTAGAGTGCTTGCCTAGCATGTGCAAGGCACTGGGATCGATTCTCTGTATCACATATAAATAAATAAAGATTCATCAACAACTAATAAAAAAAAAAAAAGTACAAGCTGGGTGTGGTGGTGCACGCCTGTGATCCCAGCATTTTGGGAGGCTGAGACAGGAGAATCATGAGTTCAAAGCCAGCCTCAGCAACGGCGAGGCGCTAAGCAACTCAGTGAGACCCTGTCTGAACATAAAACACAAAATAGGGCTGGGGATGTGGCTCAGTGGTTGGGTGCCCCTGAGTTCAATCCCCAGTACCAAAAAAATAAATAAATACAGTCACAAGTTGAGGCTAGTTCTTCCTTGTGCAAATATCATGCAGTGTACTTACACAGACCTCGATGATGCAGCCTGCGGCACACTACATGCTACATGGTATAGCCTAGTGCTTCTACTATCATGTCGCTGTCTTCCACCTGCACATCTTGTCCCACTAGGAAGCGTTCAAGGTGCACTCACACATGGCGTTGTCATCCTATGTAGTAGCGATGTCTTCTGCAGTGCCTTCTCAAGGACACATCTGAGGGTGGTTTTATAGTGAATTTTTTTGAAGCACACTCTAATAATCGATAAAAAGTGTCATAAACACATGAATAGTAATAGCGTTTATTTATCAAGCACTACATACTGCACATACACATGTTTTTATACAGCTGGCAGCACAGGCTTGTCCACAATAGCACCGCCAGACGTGAGCAATGCTCTGCAACAAAGGCTGTAGCCTCACCAGGCGACAGCCATCTGTCGTGTCCAGTGTACGCTAGGGGACGCCGCCATGTTGCAGGCTGTCCTTGACTGGAACATCACCACGCCGTGCCTAAGTACTGAGGAAAGCAGCTTCTTAATCACCGCATCCTCAGGGCAGAAAAGCAATCTGCAAATTACCTTCTCCTTGACGGCCCTGTACTCTGCAGATGCAGGAACTGCCGGCAACATCAGGGTTCCTCTTCCCTTACTCACCCAAATCTGTTTTTGTAGTGTAAGAAAAATTCTGTTGTGTCAACTATAAGCACATTGAGACAAAGAAGAAACTAATCAGCACATTTTTACACGTGAGCATTATCTGAGATTTAGATCCAGCTCTCCAGAACTGGAAGTTGGGTGGCCTTAGACAGCAAGGAGAGTCATGAGTCTCACCATTTCCCAAGCGTGGCATACATATGGTTTCACCTCCCCAGCACCCTTCCCTGGGTCTTGCTGGGGTTAAGCCACTGAGTGAAGGTGTTAACTATGACCTTACCCTCCCTGTTCATGAAAGCACTCCAGAAAGCAAGTGAGTGAAAGTAGTAATAGTACTGATGGCCTTAATAGTAAGACCCCGGGAACTTAGAAAAGGCAAGCTTCAAAATTAGCTATTAGTACCAAAGTATCTTCAATCCCACTTAAACATCACTATACTGTGGTTAAAAAATTGTGGTGTCTAAAATGGTTCACTCACCATGTGGGTGTGGGAAGACAATACTAGAAGTCTGGATGTTTTTATCTCATTTAAAAACTAGTATTTGTTTTATAACATGATATTGTTTTAAAACCAATACTACTATATGTATAAAATTCAAATAACCATTTAAAGGACACACATGATAAAAGGTGATTTACTGGTGAGTATGTAAAAAAAAAAAATAGAAACTATCAACCTAAAAGAAAATGAAACTCATTTTCTTTAGTTGAAACTTCGAAAAGAATTAGTACTCGAGAGATGAAAGAGAAGTGGTTGAGACATTTTAAAGGTCCAATGCTTTCCTACTAACTAGTAAAACCCATACTAAAAACTACTACAATAGTAAGAAATAGATGGAAAAAGAGAAAGGAAACACAGAAACACTAGAGATGGAGTGAGAACAGCTTATTTCATCCACTTGTGCACAACCCCTGCCCCAAACACACCAGAAGGAGTTGAGGGGAAAATACAAAAATGGACAGCCTCTTGACATTTCCAAGTAGCTTTCAACACTGAATCTCTTAAAGGAAGAATAGGTTACTAGTTCTATAGTACCTAAATACTGTAGGAAAGCCACATGCAAAGCTAGACTTATACAGAAGCCACAATCTTAAGATGGGAAGGCAGAAGGTACGCTGAAGTAACTACATATGGCAATAAGCAGCCTGTCCTCTTTACTAGCCAGATGTTTCTCGCAGCCATGTGGTTTTAGGTTGGACCTTTGCCAAGGACACAGTACCACTCATTTAAATCCACCCTAGTCTGTAAACACAGTGGAATAGCCCACAGGCAGTGGAGAATGCAGTGATTCAAACTGTGTCAAAGACTCAACATGAAATAAGCTTCTGTGATTTTTCTACACCTGGGAAACATGGGATCTGCAATCACGAGTAAAAAGAAACACTGATGTACAGAGGACTCTACGCCAAGCGAAATAAGCCAATCACAAAAGGACAAATGCTCCATGATTCCTCTTATGAGGGATATGAGTGTATTAATAGGAGAAGAAGTAGAATAGGTAGGGAGTGGGGTAGTGGAGAGCTACTGTTCAATGGGTAAAGGGTTTCAATTTGGGAAGATGGAAGAGTTCTGGATATAGATAGATGGTGGCGATGGTTACACAATAGTGTGAATGCACTCAATCCCACTGAGTGGGATTTAATCCTAATTAAAAATGGTTAGGTGCTGGGCGTGGTGGCGCACGCTTGTAATCCCAGCGGCTTGCGAGGCTGAAACAGTAGGATCGCGAGTTCAAAGCCAGCCTCGGCAAAAAGCAAGGCGCTAAATAACTCAGTGAGATCTGTCTCTAAATAAAATACAAAATAGGGCAGGGGATGTGGCTCAGTGGTTGAGCGCCCCTGAGTTCAATCCCTGGTACCAAAAAAAAAAAAAGTCAGGTAACCAAAATTTGTTACATAATTTTACAATAAAAACAATGAAAATCACTGAAGTTAGAAAAAAATTATTGAAGCAGTCACTGTAAAGACTGAAGAATTCAATGTGAAACAAAATTAAAAACCTTTTTTGAAAACAAAAGATAAGTAACATAGCTTCAAGCTCAAGGTCTAGGTTGAGGACAAATCATGAGTCCTCTTAAAGGAAAAGCAGTTTTAAAACGCTAGCAGATGGGCTGGGATGTGGTTCAGTGGTACAGCACCTGCCTGGAATGCATGAGGCCCCAGATTTGAGGCCCAGCACCACCAAAAACATCCCCCAAAGAATGCCTACTAAGCCGGGTGCGGTGGCACAAGCCTGAAATCCCAGCACTTAGGGAGGCTGAGACAGGAGAATCGCGAGTTCAAAGCCAGCCTCAGCAACAGTGAGGCACTAAGCAACTCAGTGAGACTCTGTCTCTACAAAAAACACAAAATAGGGCTGGAGATATGGCTCAGTGGTCGAGTGCCCCTGAGTTCAATCTCCAGTACCAAAAAAAACAAAAACAGAAAAAAAAAACACCTATTGGCAAACAGGCCACCATGTACCTCTCCTTCATTCCATGCCTAATTTTCCCAGTATTGATGGTCACTTTTTGGTTCAGCTTTGCCCAGTCACGTTATTCATAATAGACAAATGAAAAGTCCCAGAAACCAGTTCTGTTTGGGAAGGTCTTCTTTTGTTCTAGGCTTCGGTGGTTAATATGCTTGACAAATTTCAGAGTCTCTCTATCTCTGTAGATCAATGCCAAAGCATTGTTTTCTGGAGTCACTGTTAGCAGCTGAAATAGGCAAATACAAAGTCACATCAGAACATAGACTACATTTTCTACTGTTCAACAGTTCACTATGGAATACATGGTTTCCACATCAAGTACTTAAGCTGGGGATAGAGGGTCCTTTGAAAGATCCTTTACTAGGAGATGAACTTTTCTCTGGTTGCCAAGGCATTTTCCAACAAGCCCTACTCCATGAGCACAGACCCAGAATCTGCCTAATGCATTTTTATCTAAGTACACTGAAACTCATAGGAAAAACTCATGGGACTGCACCTCAGCCTCTTAATTTGGATTTTTCAGAATAAATGCTTAGCATCTTTATTTGCATGCTTAGCATCTTTAATGCTTAGCATCTTTATAAATGCTCAGCATCTTTTTATGCTGAATATTTCCTTATAGAACTTAGAGCCACTGCCAGGCAGGTCAACATGGATTTATCAGCTAAAGACACTGCAGAAGTCATAAAGATTATGTCTATGGAGAATGAAAACTTTCTCAATAACCGAAAAGGAGAGTCTACTATTAGAAACAACTTACCTCTTCATCTTCACCTTTGGCAATGTAGGAGGTAAAGCCACCATATTCTGGCTCCCAGCCTGACAAAGGGAAAACAACACTCAGATAGCTCTGGCTGCAAGAGTCACATCACCTGCTGCTGAAAAGTGAGGGGTCTGGGACTCAGCAGTCACCAGCTCTAAGACTGGGGAGCTTGAGTTTATCATCCACTTTTCAGGGTTTCCCTTTCCCCTAAATGCCTACTTTCCCAAGACAGCTGAACTGGAATAGGCCTACTTAGATGAACACTGACTAAGACAATTAAGAGCGAATTAAATGTTAGATATAACAGGAGGGCAATAAAAGCTGCGGCTTAGGGCTGGGAGCACGGGAGTAAAATGGTAAGGTCCACCTCTCGGTTTTCCAGTCACAGACAGAATCCACTTTGACATGGGAGATGGAAATTCATAACCCCAACAACCCTTTGAACTGTTAAGGTTCTTTGACCTGAGATTTTGACCACAGCAAATTTCTTTTGAACTGGTTCAGCTGCAGGTGTCACTCAGGAGAGGCTGCCCCTCCTAAGGAACAGTTCACTGCTTTCCTTCCTCCCTCTTACCTTCACAGCCACAGTAGAAAATTAGGTCCAAGGCAAATTCTGTCTTGTTGTTGTCATGGATCAAAGTGTAATGACCAGTCTGCCAACGCCTCAATTCTCCCTGGCATGTGGGGACACTCGTATCTACGATAAAACAAAAGAAGGGCCAGTGCATTTTTAAAGTAGCTGATATAAATGTTAGATTGTAAGGAAATGAAAATTATGTATGGTACTCAGAGGAAACCAATCCCCTAAACTTTCAGCTGACCCACTGCTCCACCAGGTTTTTAAAAAAAATTTTTTTAAAAATTTCTGTAGCACTGGGGATTGTGCTCATGGCCTTGTGTATGCTAAGCAAGTGCTCCATTACTGAGGACATATCCCCAGTCCTTTTAATTTTATTTATTGAAGAAAAAAAATTGGGGGTACTAGGAATTGAAACCTAGAGTACTCTACCACTGAGCTACCTTCCCAGTCCTTTTTAAAAATTTTTCAAATTTTGGGACAGGGTCTCGCTAGGTTTCCCAGGCTCACCTTAAACTTGCCATCTTATTGCCTCAGCTGAGTAGCTAGGATTACAGGCATGAGCTGCCAATGTTCGGTCTCACCATGCAGTACTACAAATGACAAGAAATTATAGCCAGGTGCAGTGGTGCTCGCCTGTAATCCCAGCACTTTGAGAGGCTAAGACAGAAGAATCCCAAGTTCAAAGCCAGCCTCAGCAATGGTGAGGCACTCAGCAACTCAGTGAGACCTTGTTTCTAAATAAAACACAAAATAGGGCTGGGGATGTGGCTCAGTGGTCAAGTGCCCATGAGTTCAATCCCCAGTACCAAAAAAAAAAAAAAAAAAAGAAATTATAAGGTCTGACTCTGGCACTGGGGAGGAGAACTGAATTTCAATTTCTCTATAATAAATTTCAGATGCAGTAAAGATTTATATGCTAATAAATAAAACCTGCGTAGAATTTTATCTAATCTTGACGTAAGGAAGAGATTTCTCACAAAAATCACCACAAAAAATAGGAGCCATGAAAGGCAGAGACATATCTGATTAATAAAACAATTTATAAAGCTTGTGGGCTGGGAATGGAGTTCAGTGGTGTAGTGTTTGCTTACCCAGTACACAAGAAACCCTAGGTTCAAGCCCCAGCATGGAAGAGAAAAGTTTGAAACAAGTAGAACAAAACTTAAAAAAGCAAACTATTAAAACAGGACAGAGGGTCAATGCTCCTATACATAACATTTTTTCACAACCAATAAGAAAATGACAAAAAGCCCTAATCATAAAAGAAAATCAATAATAAATACAAGGAAAATTTATAACCATACACCACCAATCAATGAAAGTAAATGCCATTTCACCAACAAAATAAGTACAGTAGGAAAAGAAAACACATAACTAGTTTTCCAGGAAGAAGGAGAGTGTCATGTACAATGCTGGTGGGAGGGCAGATTGATTTAAGTTTGGGGGAGGGCAGTTTGCCAGTTGATTTAAAACAGCAGCTGTGATGTAGCACTTGTATTTTTTTTTTTCATGGTACTGGGGACTGAATCCAGAGGTGCTCTACCACTGAGGTACATCTCCATTCTTTCTTATTTTTTATTTTGAGTCAGGATTTTACTAAGTTATTGAAGCTGTCTTTGAACTCGCAATCTTCCTGCCTCAGTTTCCCAAGTTATGCACCACTGCACCCAACAACTTGCACTTTTAAGAAGCTATTTTAAGAAATAACAATAGTGAAGAACTGGAAACAATCTACATGTCTACACAGGACTGGTTAAGTTCATGTGATGAAATACCCTGTAGTCATTAAAAATCATACAACAGTGGTTTTCAAAACTTTTAGCTATACATTCTTAATATGAAATACAATGACAGAAATGCAATGCTAGACAGTAGATATTTGTACGTAAAGCTGCTTTGGTTGAGGGAGGTGAGTCCTCCTAATTTAAGGGATGAGCAGACCAGTTATGTTGCTATAAAGGATGTAACAAGCCAGGTGCATGCTTGTGATCCCAGACTTGGGAGGCTGAGGCAGAAAGATCTCGGGTCTTAGGTCAGTCGCTGCAATTTAGTGAGACCCTCAGCAACTCAGTGAGACCCTTTCTCAAAATAGAAAATAAAAAAGAATGAGGGCGTAGCTCAATGGTAACTGCCCCTGGATTCAAACTCCAAAAAAAAAAAAAAGATTTTACCAAAAAAAAAAAAAAAAAAGATGTAATATAAGAAAGAAGCTTATGAAGTACTATGTGTGGAAAAAAATACAAAACAACATATATGGTATAATCCCATTATAAATACCACCCCCTGTACATGTATATGCTTACAAAACAAAAAAAGACTGTAATGTATTACAAATGTTAACAGTGGCCACTTTTAGGTGATTATTATTTTCCTTTTACTTATTTGTTTCCAACATTCTGAAATTGACATGTGTTTTTATAGTTAAAACGTCCTTAAAATTACTAGGTTTGCACTGGTTTTGGTCATCTGACTAGTCATACCCTAACTATGCCAAAAATGCTGCTATTATATACAAAGCAATTTTATACCTTTTACTTAAAAACAAACTGTACTTTGTTCAGGTAAACTTTGTATACTGATCTAATTCATTTTTATATTCCCTACTCAATTTTTGGCTTAGTGCCTTACATACAGTAGATACTCAATAACAAAATAAAGTATCTTTTGGTTTCCCATATAGATTTTTTTTTCCAAGTTGCAGATCCCCATAAAAATGAAACCAAAAAGGAACTGAAGTTTTTTCGTTTTTTAAATCCTTGATATTTCACTGACTATTCCTTTTAGGCTCTTGGCATAGATGACAGTATCAATTACCAAGGAAAACTAATCTATGAAAGAAAGGTTGTCTTGTGTACTGAACAGCACAGAGAACGCCATGTGGGGCTAGTTTTCCTAAATATCCATAGTGACCACAGTGCCTGGGAGGCCACAGAGTGAGTGGTGTTGCTCATGATTAGCATCTTACAAGGGTGATTTTGTTTCCACAGGTCTGTCCCCTTGTCTTGGCTCTCCTGCTGCATAGTGTCCTTTGAAAGAAACAAAGTGGAAGCAGGGCAGGTCAGTGTGAGCGAAGGGACTGGGTGACGATTTTTCTCTGAATGGTCAATAGATGCTGAGAGATCTAAGCTGAGTTTGTAGCTTGGTTAATGGTGCCAACATTTCAAAAGCATTACTTTCTGTATTGCTTTTTTTCCCTTCTTAATTGTAGATGACTTAAGTTCCTCTGCTTGTAATAATTTCCCTCTACAAATAAGTCCAAATTCAAGCAAATTTTCTTAGGCTACTTTTGGTCTTGGCAGAAATTAGCTGCTAGCCTTCCTCACCTTCATGTTCTTGTGTTTTAGAGTAACTGCAGCAGCCATAGCTTAAGATTGCACCCTATAGGGGCTGGGATTATGGCGCAGTGGTAGCGTGCTCGCCTAGCACGCATAAGGCAGTGGGTTCGATCCTCAGCACCACATAAAAATAAAATAAAGATATTCTGTCACCTACAACTAAAAAATAAACATTAAAAAAAAAAAGATTGCACCCTATATACTATTTTCTCCACCATGTGTACTATTCTTAGCCTAATACAATGTACTAGCTGTCCTCCTACCTAGGACACTCTTCCTACAGATCCTACCTATAATTTAGATCTGAGCTTAAATAAATGGCCATTCCTCAGAGAGGCTTTTCTGGATCATCCACTCACCTAAGAGGTGGCTCAGTCATTTATCACATGCCCCTATGACAATGCTATGGGTAGCACTTACCATACTTCTTATGTGTATGAACATTTAACCTCTGTCCCCTCCTACTAAAACGTAAAGTCCAGGGAAACAGAGATCTTGTCCTTGTCTGTTTTGTTCTCCTGCCCCTGAAACGGGGCTTACCACAGTAGCAGATGCTCAGGAAATATTTGTTGAATAAATAAATGATGAAATAATGAATGGTTAATGGTAAACAATGACAAATCCCAACAGCAGTTCACCTTTCTTGGCTTTGTTGTCTTCTGGCACTGGGTCTGTCTGCTCATCGCTCTGTTGGTTGTTGCTCCTGATGGCTGCCTGATTATTCTCGGGCTCTGAGGAGCTCTGGCTAGTCCCTTCTTCAGTGCTATCAGCAGCACAGGCTACTTCTCCTTCTTTTTTGTCCTCAATCTCTTCTTCTGAAGGGGCCAAGAAGTGGAGCTTTAGGCCTGTGAAGTTGGAGAGCAGCAAGAACAGTGCCTCGGAGCGGAATAACTCCATACAGTCCTTCAGTATGTCAGGGAGCTTACTCTCCTCAGCTTTCTCATAAAACCTGAAAACAACAATGTCAAGTTCATCAAGTTCCACATGTAAAATTACTCATGGAATAAAAGTTGATCATCAGCTTTGTACCTCTCCCCCTAAATCTTGGCACAGCTTACTAAAACAAAAAGTTATTACAATGGTGAGATTTTGTTAAGGTCTGGATGTCCCTAACAAAATGGATGCTCCTTGGAACAAAAGGTTGACAGAGCAAAGGTCCTATAGTTGGAAGTGAGCTGTGCAGACAAAAGAAATTAGGTGCTGAACACAGATGCAAACATCTCAGAGGAAGGGTTCTACCTTTTGTTAGGGGGACCTCGGCTACTCCATTCCACATCTCCTTTCTCCAAGGCCTCACAGACCTTTGCAAATTTCTCTGGCTGGAAAATAAGCAATAAAGAAGGAGTTAGCAATTCCTCCTATGATCCTACACTAGGCTGGCAGGTGTCAACAGCTCTGCAGAATATTGGTCTGGCAAACTCCAAAGGGGGTCCATCTGACTCTCACCAGTTTCACAGAAGACTCCCTACTGCTATAGTGAAGACAGGGCCAAGAGTGGATACATTACCATTTATTTTAGCTAAGAGACTAGAGTGCCAATTTGGGCCATTCCCATATCTTATATCAAATTCCTAAACCTCTCAAATTCCTAGATTTATAAAGTGAAGATCATAATACAGGCTCAGCTATTGCCTCATTTAATAAGCTTTCTAAATTTAAAAAATCAAGTACAGCCAGGCATGGTGGCACACGCCTGTAATCCCAGCGGCTCAGGAAGCTGAGACAGGATTGGAAGTTCAAAGCTAGCCTCAGTAATGGCAAGGTGCTAAGCAACTCAGTGAGACCCTGTCTCTAAATAAAATACAAAATAGGGATGGGATGTGGCTCAGTGGTTGAATGCCCCTGAGTTCAATCTCTGGTACCAAAAAAACAAAAAAACAAGTACAATATAAGAAGCTCATTAATCTTCTGAAATATCCACAAGAAGCTTTAATGCAATTTCCTAGAAGTCCTATCAGCTATAAATATATAAAAGATAAAGGACAGCATGGTTTAAGTAAGCTCCATTAAATAGGGTTAAACAAGTTTATTTACCATAATTCTTCTCAAACTCTATAATATTCTAAAGTCATCTGTAAGAATCTGAGAGAGAGGAGCCGGGCAGGGTGGCACATGCCTGTAATCCCAGCACTTAGGGAGGCTGAGACAGGAGAATCGCGAGTTCAAAGCCAGCCTCACCCACGGCGAGGCACTCAGCAACTCAGTGAGACCCTGTCTCTATATAAACACAAAATAGGGCTGGGGATGTGGCTCAGTGGTTGAGTGCCCCTGAGTTCAATCCCCATACCTAATAATAATAATAATAATAATAATAATAATAATAATAATAACCAGAGAGAGAGAAAAAACTGAGAGAAAGCTATGTGTGAGAAAATGTAAAATCCTTCTCCTTTTCATGGAGAAACTCTTTTGGGAATCTAACTCCCTGGGACCCATGGTCAACTGTGAAAAACCTTACCAACACATTATCTCATGTGGCCCTCACAATAACTACAAGAAACACAAGGCAGGTATTATCCCAGTATAATTAATGATAAAATAGACACTCAGACAGCTTTAGGGATTTGCTCAGGTTAGTAAAACTAGAGCCAAGACATGATTATAGTTTTCTGACTTCAGATTTCCTTCCACTTTTAGAAGCTGCTTCATCATTGTCAAACACTCATCAGTAGGTGTTAAACAACTGTAATTAGTAATCTATTATAAAAATAATAAGCACCATATTCATCAAATGAATAGACAGGCAACTAGATAAAACTCCCTTTCAGGGCAGAAATTTTTTGTGTGTGTGTGAACCATTAAGGTTAGGGAACTGGGGAGATTCAACCTACTAGACATATGACTGATAACCAATGTTTAACATCACCATTTTTGTATTTTGTCTATTCACCCATTCAAGGAAGACTGTATACCAAACAAGATATACTGAATAAGGCCGGGTGCAGCTGTATACTCCTATAATCCCACCTACTTGGGAGGCCAAGGCAGAAGGATCACAAGTTTGAGGCCAGCCTGGACAACTTAGCAATATCCTGTTTGAAGATCAAAAAAGGGCTGGGGATGTAGCTCAGTGGCTAATCTACCTTAAGAAACTCCTTCAGGAGAATTTCAGAGCGTTCTTCAAATTCTTCTTGAATCTGAGCTTGGTAATCCATGTCAAGGTATGTAGAGTTGATCCACTCATATAAAATTTCATGCTTTCAGAGAAGTCACAGATGTAAAAGATGAGTTAATTATTCCTGCAGCATTTGTTTTTACATTATTTCATATTAGTAAGATACATGCAAGTCCTCACTTTATAAGTTTCTCCTATTGAATAGCTAGGCACAGTGGCACACATTTATAATCTCAGCTACTTGAGAGGCTGAGGCAGGAGGATCCCAAGTTCAAGGACAACTTGGGCAAATTAGTGAGGCACTTTTAAAATAAAAGGGCCAGGGATGTAGTTCAGTGATAAGACTGCTTGCCTAGCATATACAATACCCTGGGTTCAATCCCTAGCACTACCAAAAAAGGAAAGTCAAAAATAAAATTAAATTTAAAAAAATTATTTTAAAAGTCAAAGGAGCAAGCTCAAAATCTAGTTTCACTATCAGAAGAGCTCATTTTAAAATCAGAAAAACAAATGATATACTACAGCTCCAAGATAAGAATTCCAATAATTTATCCTTACGTCTTGTGGGATGTGAGGGTACCGAGGAATGAGAGGCTCAAAGTAGTTGGGAGGCCTGGTCAGTGAAGGACCATGAAACCAGCCACTTATAGACAAACGCGACTTTTCTTCAGAGAGAACTTCAGACACCTGAAAGGACAAGACCAGCAGCACATCAACACAAAGCATGAGGAAAGAGGGCACCAGCTAAGGCACATTAATCTGAGGATCCTTCAAGCTAGGTACTAAAACAACCTGGTCAGATAATAGTCCAACAGGAAGCTGTCACATTTAGACAACAGGTGATGAAAAAGCATGATACTTAGTACTCTATGTAATTTGTGGCTTATGATCTTTACCTGGTGAAAGGATACTGGCGACACTTCAAAGAAAACCAGTTTGTTCCATGAAGGGATAAGAGACTTGACAATCTGCTTCGGCTGAAAGTGTTCTGCACCAGGAGAGAACACATCCACAAAGGTGGTTCATTATCATTAACCATCCCCAGGCTGCCTTGTCTCTTGACAATTCTCAAATTTCTAAGGATATTTAGGTTTATAAACCCTTCAGATCCTGAAAGATTGCCACCTCCATCTGTTTCACTCATACTTGCTAGTTCTGCTAGGTGACATGTATTCTTACTGCATCATCCATCTGCTATTGATAAGGGCTGGAGGAGGTTCTGAAAATTTCCTGGTGTCAATCATTCAAAAAAATCCAAATTCCTATCACACAGACCAGCCACAGGTAGCTTTGTATGCTTTCTACCCTTTCACAGTCAGTATCAGAAGCAGGATCTATTTCTCAATAGATCAATCTAAATCAATTCTAATTTACTTTAGAGTTAATGATCATTTTAAGTACAATTTCAAGAGGTGGTTGTCAGGGCTGGCATCAATTCCTCCTGAGGCAGTCACTATTATGAATGGCTTCCATGCCCTTTAGGGAGGACATACATTGTATGTAAGAATGGTGGGTCCTGAATCAACTGGGTTTAATTCAGAAGTGGTCACTGGCAGTGATGAGCATGTACTTAACTTACCATCAATGTTGTACAAGTCCAGGGTGCCCCCCAAGCTCCTGTCCCAGGAAGGAACGAGGTACAGAATGAAGGCGATCCGACGCCCCTCCAGCTCATCATCGTGGCAGAGGAGGGCATCTGCAATAGTTGAATGCACACCTCAGATCCTTGCGGGCAATGAGCTGCTGCCATTTTACTACACATTGACTACTGGTCCATCTGACATTCATCTTTAACACCAGCTCCAGTTTTAAATATCCCTTGCCTTTAAAATGACATTTTTCTTTTTCGTAAGTATAAAAATAAAACTGCCAATATAGAAACTCTATAAATACTGAAAAGTGCACGTATAATGTTTTTATATGTATTCTTCTAGTATTTTTCTTACACGTGTGCATTTACATGTGTAAGAAAATGGTAAATGGTAAAAATAAATGGTATCCTACAGTGGTTGTTTGGGGCCCCCTTTATTTATTATATGGCAAGACTCTTCCACATCAACACACATCTGACATCACTTTTAATGGCTGTAGAGTTATTCTACATGGATTATAGATTTACTTTCTTCCCCTTTTAATTGGTTTCCTTTTTGTTAATTAAGCTGTTTCTACTTCTTGGCTATTATAAAGAACACTTTAATAAATATTATACATGGATCTTTTGGTACTGGTTCCCATTAACTCCTTAAGCTAAACTTGCCATTTGATGGGCTTTTAGCCTTAGCAAGGTAGGTATCTACATGGGATGAGATGAGGAGAGAAGGCTTCACGGGACTGAGACCATATAAACATGAAGTGATTGTTCCAAAAAATAAATACATTGAAGATAATGGGAACCAGGGTTCTCACTGTGGAAGAAGGGAATTATAAATATGGGAAAAAAGAAATCTAGAAGGAACCCTAGGAGGTTTGATTGAAACTGGAGGAATCAATGTAAATTGATTTCAGTCTCCTGTACCTATACAGACATATATAGGTACAGAAAGACACACAAATGTATGTTTATGCATCCATGTGTGTCTTGATATGCATACACGTATGGGCTGCCTCTTTCCAATGAAAGGGTCTGGGAACAGTGCGCCATAGTGGCAAAGACACCTATTGTCCACAGCTTGATTTTTAAGTTTCATTCTTCACTAAAAGGAACCAAGGCTCTTTGGAAGAATGACTGACACTAGGTTGTTCTGGGACCTAGACATTAGTAATATAAGCATGGAAAATCTTCCTTTGTACAAAGTAAGAAATAAAAGATTACCTTAATCAAGTAATCAAAGTTAATATCACTAATAACGTGACATACAGAAACTGTGTACCACTGTAGGATTCAGGGAAAGGAGCACAACATTAATAATATTCCTGCCTAAGCTGCACGGACTGAATCCAATTCTGAGGAAACTTCAGACAAATTCAAATTGAGGAAAGTGTCAACAAAATAATTCATCTATAAATCTTCAAAAGCTTCAAGATTTGGAAAGTAGAGGAATGACTGAGAACTACTGTTCTAGACGAGGGAGCCTGAAAAGACACAATAAGAAGTACAATGTGCAACTTTTGACTGAATCTTTTTGCTATCAAGGACCAAATGATGAAATGTGAATGGGGCCTGTGGATTAGATGGGAATAATATACAATGGTTAATTTCCTGATTTTAATAGTTTATTATAATCCTGTCAGAGAACATACTTGTTATAGGAATTACTTAAGTATTCATGGGTTATGGACCATCATGACTACAACCTACTTTCAAGTAAAATAGGAAACAAATTATTTGAACTGTGCTTGCCACTTTTTTGTAATTTCAAAATTACTTGAAAATAAAAAGAAAAAAATAACAATTAATATAAATATTCAGGCAGAGAGTAGCACACATCTGTAATACTAGCTACTTGGGAGGCCAAGACAGGAGGATCATAAAGTTCAAGGCCAACATGGCCACGTAGCAAGACCCTGTCTCAAAATAAAATGAAAAGGGTTAGGGCTAAATCTCAGTGGCAGAGCACTTGCTTAGCATGTGTGAGGCCCTGAGTTTAATATACAGTACCATAAAAAGAATTAATTAATTAATTAATTAATAAAATAATGGCATATGATATGGCTTTTCATATTTATCACTAAGTTAAAATAAAAAAAAAGATGAAAATACTTTTCCTTCTACATTAAAAGCTAAACTTGTATTCAAAAGTACATTTATGTGTCCTGAAAGAGAACTGGAAGAATGCACCTCAAACTGGTAACAATGAATACCACTGAAGAGAAGAGGGGGCAGGGAAGTGACGGGGACTATTATGGCATTCACATTTTACTTTGAAAACAAAGAGGAGAAATGGCACTGAGAGAGATGGTTGTTTCTTAGGAAATCTAAGAACAGAATTTATATTATTATCTTTGAATTTCATGATACTGCCTGCAAGGTTGGTGCATTATGAGCATTTTTCCCCTGAAAATATGGTTGATAGCTTCTATCATATTTCCAAAGGGAATAGCAGCCTTATCCCCTCCAACATGGTGGCCATTTCTGTATATGAGCTGGGTCCTTATTTAGGAAGATCCTGATGTTATACAGGGACATTTAGGCTAGTATTTTGGTACACTGGTGCTATCTTTCCATCATGGTAGAATTAAAGCATTTAAATCTTATAGTCATCAGGGCTTTATCTTCCTTACCAGTAAATTCATATTTAGCACAGGACATGTCAATAGTTGATTCCAGGTCAATTTTAGAAATGTCAGAAAGCCAGGTCCGGAAATCTTCAAATAGAAGTTTCCTGGAAGTAAAAACAAAAAATAACTTGTTTTGCCAGAGTGTAGGCTCTAACTGGATCTATGCCACAACGCTTTCCTGTGGGTTACGGTCTATTAAAGAGATCCATTCTCATTTCATTCAAGACATTTTGAGAAATGTTTCTCAGTTTAAACTTGTATAGTTTAAGATCAATGTTCCTAGAAAAATAAATGTAAATCTCTAACTACTGTAGCATATTTTTGCTCCAAAGATTCATTTCTTTTTTTTTTGGTACTGGGGATTGAACTGAGGGGCACTTGACCACTGAGCCATATCCCCAGCCCTATTTTGTGTTTTATGTAGAGACAGGGTCTCACCGAATTGCTTAGCCTTGCTGTTGCTGAGGCTGGCTTTGAACTCACAAGTCTCCTGTCTCAGCCTCCCTAAGTGCGAGGATTATAGGCTTGCGCCACCGTGCCTGGCTGGCTCCAAAGTTTTATTTCTTTCTCCTAATATTTTCCTCCTCTTAAGTTTAAAGTATGACCTTCCATGGCAGCACTTTGGCCTTTCTCATACCAACTTACCAGAGCATTGTTTCATTCTAAATTACTGATTTTCAGACATGTTTTCAGCAGTAAAATGAAAAACCCAATCATTTTTCTTTTTTTGTTATATAATGAGATGATGCCTTAAAGTGAGACTCTCTCTCTCTGGTTGGGGGAAGAAGTCTGCACAAATATGAAACTTTGTGTTTCAGTTAACATGAAAGTAATACTTCAAATATATATATATACACACACATATATATAATATATACATATTTACATATATATATACATTATATATGTATATATAAATATATAATATACATATATATTATAACATATAATATATATTTATACACACACACACACATATATATATATATATTTCCTGTTATAAACAGCAATATCAGAAACATTAATACTAGCACCACCATTTAAGGAACACTTGGGTAACACTGTTGTAGACAACCAACTTTAAATTGTATTAACAATGAGTACTACACTAACTGTACAATGATAAAGTCCTTCATTGAGGTTCTGATGCTAATAGGATACCAATAAAAGATAGGGAACACTTCCATTTACTAGCTAAATTGGTTCTCTAAAGAAATCTCTTTAATACAATTTATAACTTATTTGGTCAATCATCTGTGAAATTATGTTAACTTTAATGAGTTAAAAACATTTTTAAAGGATTTACATTAGTTCAAACAGGCACATGAAGATGTTTGATTAATATTTTTTGGATTATCCTAGTCAAATGCACAAATGTTCGTAAGTAAATATCAAATTTCCAAATAGATATTCAGATAAGATTTCATTATTAAATGCCATTGCATATTATATGTTACTTAAACCAAAATATTCTATATAATATTGGGCATGATTATTAGTTCAACCACAAGTGTTCTGTAACTTCTAATATAGCTGCAAATTATAAAGAATGGGTAGGCTGAGATTGCAAGCAATTTGTGTAATAAATATTTCTGCAAAGTCTTGATACTTAAAACATCTAATATCATTAAAGCTTTAAATCATTCTTTTTTTTTAAATATTTTTTTAGTTGTTAATGGACCTTTATTTTATTTTATTCATTTATTTATATGCGGTGCTGAGGATCGAACCCAGTGCCCCACACATGCGAGACAAGTGCTCTACCACTGAGCCACAATCCCAGCCCATAAATCATTCTTTTAATGGTAATATAAAGTTCCACAACTTTATTCCATAAAGCGCTCTTCTACTCTATGAATGTGTCATAGGGACAGGCTTACTTCATGGTCATCATTAGCATTTGTCAATAGTACTGATGAGAGAAGTCCCAGAACTCAAATGGGAAATGAAAAGATCAACTCTTAGTAATGATCAGGGAATTCTGGCTCTCACACTTTTTGGCTGTTAACCTTTAGGTATGAAATGTAACAGTCTCAGATTAAATAATTACCAGAAGCGTATTGTGAACTAATGAGATGATGCCTTAAAGTGAGACTCACTCTCTCTGGTGGGGGGAAGAAGTCTGCACAAATATGAAACTTTGTGTTTCAGTTAACATGAAAGTAATACTTCAAGATTTAGAAGAAACAGGCTGGGCATGGTGATGCATATCTGTGATCTCAGGGATTCAGGAGGCTGAAGCTAGAGCATCACACGTGAGGTCCAACTTCAGCAACTGATCAAGACCTTGTCTCAAAATAAAAAAGGGCTGATGATGTAGCTCTGTAATAGAGCATCCCTGGGTTCAATCCCCAGTACTGCAAAAAAAAAAAAAAAAAAGATTTAGAAGAAATAACCTATATAGGTTGCCACCACATTTGAAAGTATTTCAGAGTAAAAAGAGAATGAGAAAAAATAGTTCATGCCAGACAGATGATAAACAGTTATTACAAAGCAACATGTGCTCAATATAGGAAAAAATCCTATATAAGTAAAAAATAAAAATCTATTTTAAAAACTCTAGCCAGGGCTGGGCGTGGTGGCTCACGCTTGTAATCCCAGCACTTTGGGAGGCTGAGACAGGAGAATCACAAGTTCAAACCCAGCCTCAGCAATGGTACTAAGCAACTCAGTGAGACCCTGTCTCTACATAAAACACAAAATAGGGCTGGGGATGTGGCTCAGTGGTTGAGTTCCCCTGAGTTCAATCACTGGTACCAAAAAAAAAAAAAGAAATTCTAGCCAGGTATGGTGGTACACATCCCAGCAACTCAGGAGGCTGAGGCAGGATCACATGATGGAGGTCTCAAACAACAAACAATAAAAAAGGTCTGGGGATATAGCTTAGTGGTAAAGCACTGGTCAAAAAAAACAAAACATCTAATCCTACTTCTCTTATTTTGTACTCTTATTTCTCTTCTTTTTGTACTTAGATATCCAAGTACATGTGTGTATCTTTCTTTTAAATATGAAACCACACTGTATGTACTATTTTTTTCTTCTTGACACAAGTATCTCAAGCTGGGTGGAGTGGCACACACCTGTAATTCCAGCTACTCAGAAGGCTGAGGCAGAAGAATCATAAATTCAAGGTCAGCCTAGGCAGCTCAGTGAGATCCTGTCTCAAAATAAAAAACAAATGGGACCCTGGATGTAGCTCAATGTTAGAGCACCCCTGGGTTCAACCCCTAGTATGCGAAGGGGAAAAAAGTGCATTTCAATGACTCTAAGATGCCTGTGATTTTAAGAATATATATTATTTTATATATCCCTAAGAAAAAATGTTGCCAATTAAACTAGGACAAAACAGTGATTATGTGAGTCACTAGATCTCAGAGATGTTAAAATGTAATAAATAAATAAATACATCCTTATATCTATGTATATATCTATATATAGAGATACATAACTCCATTGTGTTATAATTCATACACATTTAATGGCTGTATAGTTTTCACTTTGTTTTATAATCTTATTTCTGCAAGTAACTACTTAAATCTATGAGTTTTTACTATAATGAACAATAATGAATAGCAATTTTATATGTAGTCTTTGAATATTCCCTTATTTTGCAATAAATTCATATAACTAGAATTATTCTACCAAAAGATATAAATACTTTTAAAGGTTTTGATACATCTTTCCAAATCATCTTCTAAAAAAAGACTGCAGCAGTGTATGATGGTATCTACAGCCCTGTCAACAATGGAAGTTTTGTTTTCACACTTTTTGGCTGTTAACCTTTAGGTATGAAATGTAACAGTCTCAGATTAAATAATTACCAGAAGCGTATTGGAAAAATAGTACCTCTAGTTAGTAACAAAGTTAAACATTTTATCATTAAGAATTTGGGCCTTGGGCTAGGGGTGTGCTCAGTGGTAGAGTGTTTTTCTAGCATATAAAAAGCCCTGGGCTTGATCCCCAGGGGTCCCCCAGACCCTTTGTGTTGTGTATGCCTGTGCACAGCCCACCCCCAAGAATTTGGGCTTAAGGATCATAGGCTTGAATTTGTATCCTGGCTCTCTTAATTTTAGCTGTGAAGCCTTGAAGAAGTTGTTTAATTACTCAGAGCCTGTTTCCCCCTATACAAAATGGGATAATAATGTAAACAAAGACTGACACATTTAAAGCACTTATTATGCTGCCTTACACATATTTGCCATCCAACAAATATGAGTATTTGTTTACCTTACTGCTGAGATATGAGGCTCTTTTCTCTTCTTCAAATCATCAGACTTGATCATGAAAGAAGAAAACAAGGATTTCTTTGTTATAATATATTAGATACAAGGAGGAGAGCAGTTTAGTGAGGATCTGGCAGTAGAGCATCCTGGTTAAGAGCATGGATTCTGGTAATGTGGCCCTTCCATCTGGCAGTTTGGACTTGGGCAAGTTACTTGGCCTGTCTGTACTTCACTCATTCAATAAATAAGTATCCCGGTGAAATTCTTATTTGTCGAGGTAGACAATCGATAAAAGGGCATGATTGGTATAAAGGTGGGAAAGAGGAGTGGGGAGTGCTGAGAGTGAGGAGTTTGCAATTATAAAGGGGACCAGGGTAGGTAGGCTTCAGTGAGGCGAAGCAAAGTCAATTCAAGATGCTGCAAGGATACTGTGGATTAGAACAGAGCGAGGAAAGAGCAGTAGTAGATGAGGCCAAAGAGGTAATGAAGGCCTTGGAGCCAGTCTATGTCATTTGGCTTTTATTCAAAGAAATGAGGAACCACTGGAGTTTTAACCACTGATTCCACTTACATTACTTATTTTTAGTTAAAATTCACATAAAATTACAATTTTAACCATTTGAAAGTGTGTAACTCAATTGGTTTCAGCACATAAATGATGTGGAATAACCATCAATGCTAGGTCCAGAATTTGTTCACACTCAAAAATGAAATCCTGTACCCACTCCCCATTTTCTCCTACCCTCAACTCTTAGAAACCACTAAATTAAAACTATTTCCTGCCTTTGTAGATATATTTTCCTATATTGGATATTATATAGCAGAGGAATTTATATCCTTTAGTGTCTGGCTTCTTTCACTTAGTAAAATGTTTTCAAGGTTCATCCATGTTGCAGCAGTGCATCCCTTTTTACAGGTGAATAATATTCTATGGAATGAACAAACTATTGTTTATCCATTCATCAGTTGATGGACATCTGAGTTTTTTCCACTTTTCAGCTATTATAAGTAATGCTGCTTATGAACATTTGTGAACAAGTTTTTATGAACATATATTTTTCAATCTCTTGGGCTAGTTTACATTTCAAAAGAACACAATAGCTGATGTTGTATAAGTAAATGAGGCAGGAGACCAGCTAACACATTAATAATCTTGGTAAGAGACAAAGACAGGTTGAATCAGGTGTTGGCTACCAGCAGTGAAAGTGGTAAAGTGGTTTGTTTTTTTTTTCATGAATATATTTTGAAGGTATAGACAGAAAAATTTCCCTGATGGAATGGATATGAGGGATGAGGAAGGAATCAAAGACAACTCATTTTTGGCTTGAATGGCTAGAAAGATCAAGTGGGGGATCAAATGAGATGGGGGAAATGGAGCAGATGTAGGCAGAGATCAGTTCAGTTTGGACATAAATATGAGGCCTTATAAAGGCAGACAACTGGTTTTTCATTAACCTGTGGAACCTTACTATAGATAAAAGTTTAATCTTCAATTAAATATGGGAAAAAAAAGTTTAATTTTCATTAGATTTTCTGATTTGAGTCTCTTCATTCATGTATTCAGTCTGGTTGATTCAATCATATGTATGAGGTCCACAGACAGATTGGGGTTGGGCAGGATACTGCTAGCTGACCAATCAGTTCTAGTGTAAAATAATAAAAAGGATAGAAACCCATTATTTACTCTTATCACAGATAAAATCAAAAGGAAATTGCAAAGAAAACAACATAATTTTTCATCTTTCTCATCTGTATTTTTCTAACATTTTGGCCCTGATGTTGTGAGGCTTTCTAAAGGATATCCAACAGTGAAATATTCCCCATACTGAAAGATATCTCCCATGGGGCTGGGGTTGTGGCTCAGTGGTAGAGCGCTTGCCTAGCAGGTGTGAGGCACTGGGTTCGATTCTCAGCACCACATATAAATAAAGCCCATTGACAACTAAAAAAAATATTAAAAATAAAAATATCTCCCAAACTGGGAAAACCAATGACAAATTCTATACTAGTCCAGGCTGTATCTTTTAAGAGTAGGAAAAACAGTCTTGATTTCAAGATAGTCTTTTCTACCAAATTAAATTGCCCAATAAAAAGGAATGGATTTAACTGGACAGAGTGTAATGCAGGGTATACTGCAACACAAGAAGTCCACCTAAAACAAAGACAAGAACTCAAAATTTCAAATGGTTATTAACTTTTAAGGTACAACTCCCTTTACTACACCACTCCAAAATATGTTTATAATGAACTTACTTATTGGTATAATGTACTGCTAGACTATTCTTGACTATCTCTGTCACCATCACTCTTTCATTTTAGACTTTAATGTTTTACAGGGCAAGCAATGTCAAAATCTTCCTTATGATTATAGCACCTAATACATACTTCTTTTTTTTTTTTTAATATTCTTTTTAGTTGTTGATGGACCTTTATTTTATTTATTTATTTATTTATATGTGGTGCTGAGGATTGAACCCAGTGCCTCACGCATGCTAGGCAAGCGCTCTACCACTGAGCCACCACCCCAGCCCCTAATACATACTTCTTTATGATTATAGCACCTTAACACTCAGTAAGCCATGTTAAAGGAAGGAATGCTTTCAACAACAGAAAGGTAAGGCCCTTTCCCCACCTCATCCCCATCAAGGCACACCAAATCTAAAACCCTGAGTCTTAAATGTATTGAATGATTTTATAGATAATAAATTGAGATGGAAGAGCTAGTGTGAATAGGGAATAAATACCTGCTGGAACTTATATAAATCATTATACTTTTCATGGAAGTCCAAGTTCAAAAGTTCCTTCTGAAGCCCTTCCAAGAAGTCTTGGTTTTGGATGAAGTTTGGGATCACGCAGTGTAGAAAAGGGTCCATGTCCATGGTAATGGCTTCTGTTGGAAGGAAAATATTATCTATGGCTTTCTTCCCTTTTGTATTTTTGACCCCCAAGTAACACAGGAGAATACAAAAGGTCATGAATTTTAGGGGACCCAATGCCTAATATCTAAGATTTGGGGGAGGGGGAAAGACTTGTAAGCTCTGCCCTTTCTTTTCTTTCTTTCTTTTTTTTTTTTTGGTACCAGGAATTAAACCCAAGGCACATCCCCAGCCCTTTTTTATTTTTTATTTTGAGACAGGGTCTCACTAAGTTGCTGAGATTGACCTTGAACTTGCAATCCTCCTTCCTCAGCCTTCCTAGTTACTGAGATTTCAGGCCTGTGCCACTATGCCTGGCTTAATGCTACCTTTTAAAGACACTTCTTAAAATACTAGTCCTTTAGATGAGCATAGAAGACGTCATTAAATCAAAGTTCCTGCTTTTTAAAATTTTAGTTTTTCAGTTTAATGATTATTGAACATTTTAGATTCTTTTCCCCCAAATCTAAAATTACAATAGAAAAATGAGAGCAACATTGGCTGGTAATTTCTCTTTAACCCTGACATTTCTTTCCTCAAGTTACTGCGGGAAATTACTACTTACGTTTTAAAAACAAATCAGTTCAGGCACAACTTCTGATTTCTTGATTTCTATTCCAACATTGTACCCACTATCTCTGGCAGGCTAGGTTATTAGTCTCTAATACTAACCACCACCACCTCCTACCAGGTGCCTGGCTCAGTGGTGCTGTTCATGCATTATTACTGGATTTAACCTTGACATGTCTGGGGTAGATATCACTATCCCTATCTTACAGACGAGGGAATTGAGAAGTCTATGAGTGCCCAAACCCTGCACTTTAAATACTAAGCTATCATTTTCTTCTCAGTATCCCAAACCCAGGATTCACCTCTTCAAAGCACTTTAACAACCCAAACAAGAAATATGACAAACCTTGGAAGAAAATTCATGACACCTGAAGAGTGCATACCCTATAAAGTGTAACTTGAAGCTGAGGGTGGAATCCTTTGAGAAATACTCAAATGTTCTTTCCTTGGTCAAGGCACGTTTATTTCATGGGTTTCGTGGCCAGACTCAAAACGAGTGCGCTCAGGTGTCCGCTCTCTGGCAGCTCAGCAAATGCTCTGGCTAAACGATCATGGGACGATCGAGCATAACCCTCGCTGGAAACATCACGTAAGCCACTGGAACATCTGTCCAAATGTTTATTGGCCCTGACTCAGGGACACATTTATTGATGCGTGCATGCATTCGTCTATTACTACCATTCAACATCTTTTATATTATTAAACTCCCCTTTATATATATATATATATATATAAAGGAACTAAAGCTTTAAAAAGTTAAATCCATTGCCCAAAGACGCACCATCAGTGAAGACGCTAAGTGGGTGAGCTCGGATTCCAGAATCCAACTATCAATTTGTGTACCTATCTACTTCCCGACACTCTCGGGCCTACATTGGTTTTTTCTTCTCAGATTTATCTCTTCACACTAAATTTTAAATGAAAGGGAGCAGCAGCTGAGGCAGGAGGGTCGGAGGTGACTAAAGTCCTCCAAACCCCTCTTCCCCCTGCGGCCCGGCGTCCTAGGGCTCGGCTGGAGTCCCGGGGCTTTTCCCGAGACTTCCAGACCCCTGCGCGGCGTCTCCTCCCTCACAGCACCCGGTTACCGTGACAGAACGGCGTCCTGCGGCTCCAGGCCTCAGCCACCTGCTTTTTCAAGGTTACCTCCGTGACAGCATCAGAAAACTCTGCTATCACCTCCTTCTTTCCCTTCTTCCCCACCCAAGCCGGGCCGGGCTCCGCGGGCCGCTTTCCACTCATCGCACAAGGTGTAAGAACCACGCCACACCAATGAAGTGGCTACTTCGTTTCGGAAACTACAATTCCCAGAATGCCCCGCGATTCCCCAGCGCTACCCAACGGGAGACACCAAATTACGAGGAGGCGTAACTATAATTTGATTCACCAATGGGAGCTTCAGATGTTCCAATCATCTCACCAGCGATTGGCTTAGTGGCTCTCGGCTCTCCGCCTCTCTACTTCCCGCCGCCAGAGAGGCCGGATTCACTTCCGGCGTGCGTTCGCCTTCTATTGCTCTCTTGTTAATGGCGGGCGGCGGCTACTGAGCGGGACTTTGATAACCGCTGCCCGCACGGGGAAAGTCTCCCCTGACTCCCGCTTTCTGCCCCCCTCCATTTCCGGAGCTCACCAGCATGTCTGTGGTTCCGCCGAATCGTTCGCAGACGGGCTGGCCCCGGGGGGTCACCCAGTTCGGCAACAAGTACATCCAGCAGACCAAGCCCCTCACCCTGGAGCGCACCATCAACCTGTAAGTGCAGCGCGGCCTTGGCGGGCAGCCCTGTCCTTGTGAGCGCTTCTAAAGTCGTTTCTCCTTCCCGCGCGCCTTTAGCGGGTCGGCGGGCTCCATGCCTCCCCACTACCCCGACGCCCGCTCGGGGATGCCACTTTCCTCTCTCCCTCAGGCCCCTTTCTGGTCTCATCGCTGGTTAGAGCCCTGCTTGGAAGAGTTTTCCTTCATTTGGAAAAGAGGATTTGTTCTCATTCCTCTGTGTTCAGTCATTCTGGATGAAATCGAAGTTTGCTTTGAACTCATTTTTTTCCTCACCTCTCCAGAGGTAGCCAGCTTCAAAATGTGGTGTTTACTCTTCCAGTTCAGTCTTTTTTTTTTTTTTTTTTTAATATTTTGTTTAGTTGTAGATGAACACAATATCTTTATTTATTTTATGTGGTGCTGAGGATCGAACCCAGTGCCTCACGTATGTGAGGCAGGCACTCAACCGCTGAGCCTTAACCCCAGCCCCCCAGTTCAGTCTTTATACTTTCACATCACATGTAGGGTATTTCTTTGTATGTTTTATTGGAAACGAATGGTGTAACAGCATCCTTTTTGCAGTTTTCACTTTAATATAGTGAGATTTCGAGATTTACCTGTATGCAAGGGTCTAGCTTTTTATTTTCTTCCTTTCTAAGTGTTGTATAGTATTTCGCCCAACGAATACACTACCTTTTATTTATCTGCTTAGAGATAACCCAGCTACGGCATCCCAGGCACCAGGGGGCCTCAGTTTGGGAGTATGGACGCTGTTCTGGTGGTGGGCTTTTAGATAGTGGACGGAACCAGAGTATTGCCCATGGTGGGCTGCTGTTTTATTTTCAACATACCTTTCTCTTTAAGTAAACCATTGCATTTCAGGATCATTCTCAAAAAGAATGTTGCTGTACAAGTAATTGGCATTTGGGGTGTGTCTTGCCCAAGAAATTGCCAGTATGGTTTTTTTTTTTTGGTACCAGGGATTGAACTTGGGGCACCCGACCAGTGAGCCACATCCTCAGCCCTATTTTGTATTTTATTTAGAGACAGTTTCACTAGTTGTTTAGAGCCTCATTAAGTTGTTGAGGCTGGCTTTGAACTTGGGATCTCCCTGCCTCAGCCTCCCCAGCTGCTGGGATTATAGGTATGTGCCACCATGCTCCAGTCTGTATGCCTTTTTTGGGTTGATTTTTAAGAGTTTGTTTTTGAGGCAGTGTGGTGCTCAAAATGAAGGAAAGTAGCCAGTTTATGCTGGCCTGTGTTTAAAAAGTGCAAGGATTTTTTTTTTTTTTGTAAGATGATATAGGTGTTTCTCTGTTTTATATTCAAATGGGAGGACCTCCCCCCATTAAAAAACAAATGTCTTGAAATGGAAAAGATGTTTATTGTTGTTTGGCAAACCAGTTGCTGGTTTGGAAATTTAGATAATAAAAATGTTAGACTTATAAAATGTGGAAATATTTGGTAGTCATGTGTATACAAATTAAAACCTTAGTTATTACATTAACATGTAGTAGCACTTCAATTTGATACCACTTTGGTGAAAAGTTCTCATAAGAGTTCTATGAAATGGAAAAGACAAGTTCTTTTAAAAAAGTATGAAAACAAAACTTCTGGGTTACTTTCAGTCACGATGTGAACTAGGACCCACTTGGGCTTTTGTTTGTTTTTGCATTGATTACTTGATTACTGGATCAGTTTGCAACAGACCATCATGTAGAATTCGTGCTTTGAACATAATGTTTTCGTTTTTGCTCCATTAAAGAGTTGATTGCAAGACCCTGTCTCAAAATAAAAAAAGGACTGGGGATATAACCCTGGGTTAAATCCTCAGTATATTAAAATAAAAAAAATATATGGATTGATTATAATACTTTTTCTTTCATATGAATATGATGTTTAGAAATAATCATTGTGTTGTGAAAGGCAGTTCCCTTGGCTGAATAATAATCTATTAAATTGAAAACAAATCCCTCTCCCCCAGAATATTTTTGTTTGTGAAATACTGTGAACACTTTGTATCAGGTAGTGTGCCTAATGCAGGATAAAGAGTGGTAAGCTAGCCCTTGCTCTGTGATACTTATAGTAGAATAATATGTATGTATTTGGCTGGCACTTTGATTTCACAGATGAAAAATCTAACGTTTCATCTTAATAACATCTCCTTGATATGGGAGCTGGCTCTTTCAAAAGAGATGTGTTATCTTTCTAATTTAGGTTGTAAAAACTACATGCTTTGTAAAGTATTTTTAAAAAATTACCAGATACACAGTATTGTGTGAGATAACTGCTCCTGCTGATGTTGACAGTGTTAGATTTAGCATTGGGTCTACTGGGGAAAATTCCTTATCATCTTTAATGCATCCTTGAAGGGGTATATTTTTGATATTTTAAAGCTACTTCATTTTTGCTTAGAATTTGGCTTTGGAATTAAAGTAACTTTTGTTTGAGTAATTTTGATTTTCCTTTTCAAGAAGAGCTGAGTGGCTAGGCCCATTGGCACATGCCTATAATCCTAGTTACTTTAGAGGCTAAGGCAAGAGGAATCACAAGTTTGAGGCCAACTTCACCAACTAAGTGAGACCCTGTCTCAAAATAATAAAAAGAGCTGGGGATGGAGCTCAGTGATAAAGTGCCCCTGGGCTCAATTCCCTTAAAAAAAAAACCCAAAAGGACAAACAAGTGGATTGGGTTGTAGTATGTAATTGATAGAATGAATAAACTTGGGAATAGCCAAATGTGGCCAAGACATTTTTATTGAAAGGTTTATAATTGAGGTATTACAAGGTGGCTTGTGATAAAATATACACATGGGTTTGTTTCAAAATACTTTTTTAGTTGTTGATGGATCTTTATTTTATTCATTTATTATTTATATGTGGTGCTGAGGATTGAACCCAGTGCCTCAAGCATGCTAGGCAAGCGCTCTACCGCTGAGCTACAGCCCTAGCCCCGATATGGGGTTTTAACTCTTTAAGGGAAAGTTTGATCTTTACTAGGTAAGATGACAGCTGTCTTTAGCAGTTATAAGCCACATTTTGAGTTCTTGATAAAGGAAGAGTATTCAAATTAGATATGGGTAGAAGATTCAAATGAGAGGGAAAGAATGAGGATACTGAATAGAATAATTGCAGAAGGCTAAGAAGACTTCTTAGGTTTAGAGAGTAAAGAAAAGAACATAGGAAAGTGATATGGAAAGGGTTTTGGTGTTAGAAATATCTGAGGATAGTTGGGAGAAATGGAAAATAGAGAAATGCTCAGTATATAGGAAAAAAAGGGATTAGCTATTAGCACCTATAATTAATAGAATTTATGATTAGAATATTAGAGGAACCATGTTGGTAATTATTGGTATAGCAGCCATGGTCTAAAACCAAAGTATTACCAATATCTGGATAACCACCTCTCTTAAGCATTTAAGGGCCTTAGAATAGCATTATCTGTGCTTGATAGTTCATGTGTGGAGTAGCCACTTGATCATAATGGTTTTCTGACTTCAAAACGTCAGAGAGCAATATTCTGTTCTCTGCTATCTCATTAGTTAGTTGTGTAATTTTTGACAAATCCTAAGTCTCAACACAGTAGATAACACTTTTGATCATGTTTTCTTTTGATGTAGTTGGTATCTATTATGGCAAGTTATGGTTATCAGTTCTCATACTAGATGTTTATTTTTGGATCACAGGTACCCTCTTACCAATTATACTTTTGGTACAAAAGAGCCCCTCTATGAGAAGGACAGCTCTGTTGCAGCCAGATTTCAGCGCATGAGGGAGGAATTTGATAAAATTGGAATGAGAAGGACTGTAGAAGGGGTTCTGATTGTACATGAGCACCGGCTACCCCATGTGTTACTGCTACAGCTGGGAACAACTTTCTTCAAATTGTAAGTGGTGTTGGAATTAATAGCAAGGTCAACTTTTAATAGGTTGATTGTTTTATGCAACAGTTTTAGTCTTTAGTCATTTATTCATTTCAACAAACTGTATTGGAGTCTTTTGAAAGAAAAAAGTGTGTTTTCTTTAGGGAAGTGTTTGTTTATTTTTCTAGAAATCCGCACATTTCTATGTATTATTGATGTTAATGACTGAGCTTGGAAGAAACCTCATGAAACAGATTAGTTCAAGCTCAGTTTCCAGATGTCAGCATATAGCATTACTAGGAGCAATTGATGTTAATTTCTTTCTTAGAATGGTGTTTTCTAGTCTCATTTTAATATAGTTGAATCATTTGACCTCATAAATCTTTTAATATTAATTTGGCCCATAGCTTTTTGATTAGTTATACCAAAAAGAAAGTTCTCAGAAACTTACATTCAAATTTTTGAAAAATGTCCAGACCTAAAGGAATGTGGTCTATTGCTTTCTGGGCATTTCTAGACTCTATTATTATGAGATAGATTTTAGAGAGAATATTGGGATGAATTGGTGTCCAATAGTTACTGTTATGTTTATATTGTTATATATTTTTTCTGTTTAAAACCAGCACTATATACTGTTAGTCTGACAAATTAAGTGAATTAACATTATGAATCCAGTTTCCAGAATGTTTTTTTTCTCTTGCTTTTGACATTTGTTTGTTCTGAGTGCCTTATATGACATTGAGAGAAATAATTACTATTGTCTTCTTGTTGTTATCTCCAAATTATACTGTTGAAAGCTGAAATTCTTAACCTTTATACAGACCTGGTGGTGAACTTAACCCAGGAGAAGATGAAGTTGAAGGACTGAAACGCTTAATGACAGAGGTATTTTTCTACTTAACCACTTTGATGGTTTAATTGCCCATCTGAATACCATCAACTTACATATAATTAGGTTTTGTTTTGTCTTGTGAAAAGGATAAGTTTATTTTTTATTTATTTTTTTAAAATGTTTATTTTTTAGTTGTAGGTGGACACAATAGCTTTATTTTATTTTTATGTGGTGCTGAGGATCGAACCCAGTGCCTCCCGCGTGCTAGGTGAGCACGCTACCACTGCGCCATAACCCCAGCCCCAGGATAAGTTTATTTTGAATATTTAGTTTTCAATAAGTACAGCTTAAACCCGAGTGTTAGTATAATGTTTATTTTCTGAAAGTTGAACTTATACCTAAAGTTTATCTTAACATTTTAAAAATTGAGATGTTGATGTAACAAAAATGATAATAAAAGCCCAACATTTCTTGAGTACTTACTATACTGGACAGTTATCTAGATGCCCTACATAGAGTAACTCCTTTAATCATCACAGCAGCTCTGAGAAGTAGGTACTATTATTAATAATCCTATTTTACAGATAAGGATACTGGGGTATAGATAGTTTGAATAGTTTACTTGATATTATGCAGCTAGCGTGCAGCGGAGCTGGAGACTTGAATGCACATAATTTTGCTCCAAAATAAGTCTCTAAAATTTGAATAATTTTATATAATTTTTATATATCTTTTAGATTTTGCCAAATTGTACTACTTTTTTTTTGGTACTGGGGATGGAACTCAGGGGCACTTGACCACTGAGCCACATCTCCAGTCCTATTTTGTGTTTTATTTAGAGACAGGGTCTCACTGAGTTGCTTAATAAGCCTCGCTATTGCTGAGGCTGGCTTTGAAATCGTGATTCTCCTGTCTTAGCCTCCCAAAGTGCTGGGATTACAGGCATGCACCACTGTGCCTGGCAAATTGTACTACTACTTTTTTTTTTAATTATATTTTTTTTAGTTGTCAATGAACCTTAATTTTTAAAATATATTTATATGTGGTGCTGAGAATTGAACCCAGTGCCTCACACATCATAGGCAAGTGCTTTACCACTGAGCCACAACCCCAGCCCAAATTGTACTACTTCTTGAAAAATCATTCTAATGTCTGCCTCTTAATAGTTGGATTCAAATATGTAGATACTGAAGAATTTTGAGACTGTAAATTGTTTTAATATTTTTTTCATTTTTAACATTTGATTTCTCCCTAAATAATAAAATTAATCCATGCTTCTGCAAAACTCTTGATGCACAGAAAAGCAAAGGAGAACCAAAATTAAAATCACCTATAATTCTGTCACTATCAACTTATTGGTTATTTTTCTGGTACTTTTTATGTGCGTTATAATTCTTCATTTCCTGTGCTTGGACTTATCTGTATATGGTAGATTGAATCTACCTGCTTACCATGCTTCTTCTGAAAACCCCACCAAAAAGGCAGGAAAGGAATATCTTTAAAAATATATAAATCCAATAGGATAGATGGAATGCAAAATGAGACAATGCAAGAAAATATTTGGAGGAGCTAATAATAATTGACTTAGCAGAAGCCCTATCCCAAAAGGAGGGCAGACTAGAATCCAGCTCTGAAGAACACCAGAGTCTGAGGTTTGGAGGTGCCAGGCACCTATGAATGTGTGTGCTTGAATGGGTTGAAAGCTAGATGAGTCTATATCAGATGTATTTATATACCTAGATTGTCTTCCTCACTCAATACAATTAGGCAGAGTGGCCAAGGATTGATTCTCTGTAGCAGTTGGATCAGAGAATGCTTATCAATGAAAAGGTTTAGGGGGTAGGGAGAATTAAGCGAAAGTTATCATCCTGAATAATGTGACTCTTGGGTCTCCAACTCTGAAGCAGAGCTCAGAGCATCTAGTATAGATTAGAGCAGAGAACTATACAAAAAGTCTTCTGCTAGCTGATGGAATGTTAACAGTTAGGTTTATATACCCAGGCAAAGGCTGAAGATTTTGTTTCTGGAGAGAGTGACCAGTCCAAGGAAAGCTCCTAAGTGATGTTATTTGGGAGTCTTCCTAAAGAAATAGCATAGCCCTGCCATTCATTCTCCCAGAGGTGTCAGTTAAACCTCTTATGCTTTACCCTTAATTGTGAGTAGGTAACCAAGTATGCTAGACTTATGGGAAAAGCTTTTTAACAAGAAAGAGGTCAAAAGAAGCAAAAGGGGACTGGGATGTAGCCCACTGGTAGAGTGCTTGCCTGGGATGAGCAAGGCCCTGGACTCCATCTCCAGTACATACTAAACTGTATTCTTCCGTGTACCTTTGCTTAGGAAACTACAGAGGGTTTTCACTGCTACAATGAAGGAGTAAACTAAGGCTGAATGTACTAGTACATACATCTCTAGCAAAAGTACATACATACCTAACATAATTTTTTTTTTTAAATGGAATTCAAGAGAAGTAGAAAATTCAGTGACAAAACTATGATTAATGTTCTTGGTACAGTAAGAGGAGATATTGCATCTATGAGACAGGGTCCTTTAAAAAAGACTTTAACCAACCCAAAATAAAACCTCATGAATATTTTTTAAAATTTTAGGACAAAAAAACTCAGTGGTGGGTTAAAATGTAGTTCATATTATCAGAAAGTAAAATGAAAAGATAAAAAGAATGTAGATGAGAAAAAAATAAAATTAATGTTTATTCTAAAATGACTAATATAAATTATAGATAAATAGAACTAAGGAATAAGAATTAGCAAAGCATAATTTGAGACAATTTCCCAAGCCCAAGGACGTGAGTTTTGAATCTGAAAAGACGACCTCACCTGCCCTCTATAAGGAGTATTTAAAAATTCATCCAAAAGTACATAATTGTTAAAATTTAGATCAATGATGATAGAAGGTTCTCAAAGCTTCCAAAGTGGAGAGGAGTGGCTGGGCAGCCAGACATGTTAAATATAAGCATCAAAATCAGAAATGGCATCAGACTGCCCACAAAGAATACTGGAAGCTTAAAGATACTAGATAGAGCACGCCTTCATAATTCTGAGAGAATGTGATTTCCATCCTAGAATTTCCTATCTAAACTATTATAAGTCAAAGATGTGGGTAAAATAGTGATTTCCAGAAATGCAGAGATTCAAAAACTGTATTCTTCCGTGTACCTTTGCTTAGGAAACTATAGAGGGTTTTCACTGCCACAATGAAGGAGTAAACTAAGACTGAAGGTATAGGGTTCAGAATATTAGCATCCAACTTTGTAGGAGAAAGGCCAAGGGCAGCACTGGGACTCCAGCTGTGAAGCAGGGCTGAGTGCACCTAGTGTAGATCGGAGCAGAACATCTCTTAGAAAAAGTAAATTTGATAATTGTGGGAAAAAAAGTGAAATTGATAATTTGATGCTTAAATTGAGAAGAAATTTGAGCTTTCAGTGTGAGAATGAATATAGTGATAGTAAATGAAATCAGTTATCAACTCTAAAGAAAAAATAGTTGTACAAGTATGGAAATGTAATTGTCAAATTTACCAATCACTCTGTTGTGACTGATCTACCTTGGTATATTAATTTGTTGATAATGAGGATGTAGAGAGAAAAAGTATGAGTGGATGATATGGTTTTAATATCTAAATTCTCTTGTATGATAGAGGGAGATAATAGGGTTCCTTTAGGTTTTTAAAATTGAAAAGTAAGCCTGGGTGTGGTGGCAGACACTTGTAATCCCAGCGGTTTGGGAGGCTGAGGCAGGAAGATCTTAAGTTCAAAGCCAGCCTTAGCAACTTAGGCCTTAAGCAATTTAGCAAGGCCCTGTTTCAAAATAAAATAAAAAGAGCTGGGGATGTAGCTTTGGTTAAGAACCCTGGCCTCAATCTCTGGTTACTCCCTCCCTCCCTCCCCCGCCCCCTGCAAATAAAATAAAAATGAAAAGCAATGAAGAAATGGTCATAAAAGAATGCTTGGAGGAATCTGACAAACTTCTATCAACCAGGTGATAGAAGTTAGCATTATATGGTAGATGGTGTTGATAGCATGCACCTTTGTTGTGATGCTGTTAAGAGTGGCACTTTACTTCTATGGTCTTCCAAAGATCCTTAACCTCAGTCTAATTGAGAGACATTCTACAAAAACTGACCAGACACTTCAGAACTGTCAAGATCATCAAAAACAAAGAAAGTCTGAGAATTTGGCATAGTCTAGAAGGAGCCTCAGGAGAAATGATGAACAAATATATTGTGATATCCTAAATGGGATCTTAGGACTCAGAAGGGACATTAGGTGAAAAACTAAGGATTTCTGAGTAAAATATGGATTTCCGTTGGTAATTATGTATTGGTATTGGTTTTTAGTTAAGAAAAGGAGAAACTGGGTACAGGGCACATGAGAGGTCTCTGAACTCAATCTTTGTGAGTTTTCCCTAAGTCTAAATTAGTGTATTTAAAAATAGAGGCAATAGAGATAAAAACATTTGAGTTGAATGTTGTAGCCAGTGGGAGTAATGAAGCAGACAGGTAACTTCCCTTTTTTACTATAAACCTTGTAGAACTGTTTTTGACCATTGAAAATGTGTAGATTATAATTTTGATCAAATTAACAAGTTTAATATTACACAGAATAATAAAAATGAAAATCGTGTATTTTGAAAATATTTCTGTAACTTGGTTAGGTAGAGGATTTGTAGAAGCTCTAGTTGATTCTAGAGAAACTTGTGTTACTGGTAATGTCACTGACTGATGACCTTGGGTTTTCTGTGTATAGCCAGGACACAGCAACAGATTTGTTGGCCCTATATAGCATTATGTTGATACTAGAATGCCAATTTTAAACTAACAGTGTATGTCCTGGGCAGAGTGACATGGATAATAATAAACAAGGAATTATAGAGAGGAAATACATAAGGAGGCAATTAACTAGCTGTATGTCTCTACTAGGAGTGCTGCCAGAAATAGTCTCTTCCTCAAAGAAGGGTATTCATAAGTAAGTATATTTAGTTTACTAGCTGTATCATTTCTTTTGACAGATACTTGGTCGTCAAGATGGAGTCCTGCAAGACTGGGTCATTGATGATTGCATTGGTAACTGGTGGAGACCAAATTTTGAACCTCCTCAGGTCAGTGTTCAGTTATCTTTGCTGGGCATTTAGAGTAACAAAGAGCTGATTAAATTCTAGACATTTAAAAAAATGATCAAAGTACTGTTTGACTTGAAATTTCCTTTTCTCCCCTCCTTCATTTAGTTAACAAATGACAAAGCCACATATTTTTTTCTTTTAAAGGAAAATGTTTAAAATATGCAAGAGTAGAGAGACTAGAAATAAATGAATCTTGTTACTACCATCCACCTTTAATAGCAACTCATGGTCAAACACGTTTTCATCAGCTTGCTCCTCCTGTTACCCCATTCCCCCTGCCCTCACCTTAGATTTTTGTGAGGTAAATCCTAGATATCATTTCACTTATAAATATTTCAGTTTGAGCTAGGCGCAGTGGTGCACGCCTGTAATCTCAGCACTTTGGGAGGCTGAGACAGGAGAATCGTGAGTTCAAAGCCAGCCTCAGCAATGGCAAGGTGCTAAGCAACTCAGTGAGATCCTGTCTCTACATAAAACACAAAATAGGGCTGGGGATGTGGCTCAGTGGTCAGGTACCCCTGAGTTCAATCCCTGGTACCAGTAAATAAACAAATAAATAAATAAATTGAATGAATAAATAAATAAATAATATATGTATTTTTTGGTTTGAATTATAAAAGATAAGGACCTTTTAAACATAACCATGATACTACCATTATTGTACTAAAAAATGAGAGTTTTATAATATCAAATATATAGTTACTATTTTTACTCTTCCTGATTATTTCTATTTTATTTTTATACTTGTTTCAATCAGCATAACTTTAAAAAAAATATTTACACGTTGTTCATCTCTTTTTTCTTTTCCTCATAATTTGTTAATGAAAACAGGCTATTTAAAGTTTTAGTGTTTCCTTTACTGATTGCATCTCCCTTTTATCATTGAACCATGTAGTTCTTTCTCCTGTATATCCTATAAATTGATATTTTGATCAAAAGATTAGATTCAGGCTTAATGTGGAGAGAAGAGGGAGTAATAAGGCTTATCATTGGTGATGTATTATTTATCTATTGTTGTCTAACAGATTATAGGTTGATTATCCTTAATCCAGACATTTAAATCCAGGATGCTATGGTTGATATGACACTCAAAAAATTTTGGATTTTAGAATTTTTGGTTTTTTAATTAGGGGTGCTCAACTGGTAAAGTCTTTACCAGTATTCCAAAAATCTGAAAAACTCTAAAATCTTTTTTTTTATTAATTATCCAATAGAATCTATGTATATTGTTTAAGAAAGAATGTGTAGAAACAATACAATGTAGATCTGATAAACTATAAACTATTCAATATGTAAAACTACTCAATATATAAAAATTCTATATAAAGAAATTAAAAATAGTCTACAGAACATGTAGGAATAAGATTAAAAACACGAAACAGAATTACTCACATTGGCTTTCTGTATTCAACAAAAGCATTTTCCCGATAAAATAAAAAGAAAATCAGAGAAGGAAAAAAGAACAGAAATGAAAAGAATGAATAAAATTTAAAAAGTTTTTAAACTTTTTTTTTTTATTTTTTAGTTATAGATGGACACAACGTCTTTATTTTATTGCTTTGTATGTGGTGCCGAGGATCGAACCCAGGGCCTCATGCATGCGAGGCAAGCGCTCTGCCGCTGAGCCACAATCCCAGCCCCAAACATTTTTAAAATTAAGAAACTGACTTCATGTTCATCTCTGATATGTTAAGTAATCAAAAGTCATCAATCTTATCCTTATGGTAACAAAAATGTCTGAAAATCAGATCACATTTCTTGAGCTAGAGCTGTCAACTGGGATATATAATGTTGAAAAACGGCTGGAGACAGAATATGAGCTAATTTGAGATTAAGGAAACCTTGGGGTCCTGAGACTTAGGGAAACCCTCGCAGTTCCACGGTTTTCCTTCCAGGTTCCCACTGAAGAATCCAGAAAGACCTCATGTCTCTGATAGGATTAGGTTGTGAATTAAAAATAAAGTCAATTAAGGACAAAGTTTCAAAGAAAAATATTGGGAATATTTCAGCTAGAGACTGGAGTAAGGGTGCCAGTGGAGGTGGTACACGTTGATGAAACACTTGGGAAAGTCATTGTCCTCAGACTTAGACTCACTTAAAGATTGGATAAGATTAGAAAAAACTCTTTTGTCCCATATCTGAGCTGCAGAACAGCAAGGATCTGGTATAATAACAATCAATTATAGCTGAAAGAGTTGTAATACACAGATTCTGAAAAACTCAAATCTAAAGTGCTTTTGGTTCTAAGCATTTCTGATAAGGCATACCTATACTTCAAAATTTAGTGGCCTAAATAATAGAAATGTATTATCTCAGTTTCCTAGGGTTAGGCCTCTGAAAATAGCCTTGTAAGGTAGTTCTGACTCAGGGTCTAATGAACGTAAATTGGCAACTGGAACTGCATCACAAGGTTAAACTGGGATAGGCTCTGATCCTAAGCTCACATGTAACTGACCCCTCAGTTCCTTTTGGGCTGTTGGACTAAAGGCTTCAGTTTCTGCTGGCTGGTGACCCACGGCCTCCTTCATAAGACCATCTCCAAGGGATGGGGATGTAGCTCAGTTGTTAGAGTGCTTGCCTCACATGTACAAGGCCCTGGGTTCAATCCTCAGTACCACCATCAAAAAAAAAAAAATCTTCAAAGGATAATGCCCAGTAAGGCAACTGGCTTCATCAGAGCTTGTAATTCAAGAGTTGGTGGGTGACAGTGAAAGTGGCCACAGAGGAAACTGCAGTTTGTTATACCTCTTCTTAGCAGTGGAATACCCTTGATTCTAATGTATTATTGATCATGCTCTAGTATCTGTTGAGAGAGGACTCCACAAAGGTGCGAATGCCAGGATACAGGGATCATGGGTGTCATCTTAGAGGCTGGCATCCCCATTTGGTATTTGGAATATCTGGTTGTTTCTTTTTATAATATTAGCTCATTGATGATAATTTCCTGGATCTGTGAATTCATTAGGGTTGTAATGCTTACATAAAGAGAATTTGCTTTTTATTTATAAAGGGGTATATAATTTGTATAAGAAAGAATAGATGCTTCTTTTCTTTACTTAACAGTTTTCAGAAGAATGAGTTCATTATTTAGCATCCTCTGAAGACTTGAGTTTCCTCAAAATAAGACATAGACTTGGGTGCAAATAGTTCTGGGAAGTGTTTACAGGAAACAGAAGAGTATAGGGAGAGAGGGAGAGTAGCGGTTGCAAAAGTTAAAAAAAAAAAAATGGAGGAGGAGGACATTATTGATCTTATTACAACTGAGGGCAACTAAACAAATCCTGCTGAGGACTGTCAGCAGCCATGTAGACTATACTTCAGAATTGCCCATCAGAAGGATGGAGGGCAGACTCTTCCCCCTGCCACTGCTGAGTCCCACAGAGGCTCGGGTGCGTTCAAGATTGGCTTTAGCCATCTGGTAAAGTGGCTGGAGGTATGATGGACGTCAGTACTGAAGACTGCCCTCATCCTTGAAGGCCTTGCACATGGAATAAGCAAAGCTGCCAGAGCCTTAGATAAGCAACAAGCTCATCTTTGTGTGCTTGGATCCAACTGTAATGAGCCCATGTATGTCAAATTCAGGGAGGCCCTTTGTGCTGAGCACAATATCCACCTAATTAAGATAGATGACAATAAGAAGGTGGGAGAATAGGTAGGCTTCTGTCAAATTGACTAAGAGGCCAAATTCTTAAGTGGTTGGTTGTAGTTTTATAGTGAGTGGTTAAGGACTATGGCAAAGAATCTCAGGTTAAGAATGTCATCGAAAAAGTGCTTCAGGCTGGGCATAGTGGCGTACGCCTGTAATCCCAGCACTTTGAGAGGCTGAGACAGGAGAATCAACGAGTTCAAAGCCAGCCTCAGCAACGGCAAGGCACTAAGCAACTCAGTGAGACCCTCCCTGTCTCTACATAAAAACACAAAATAGGACTGGGGATGTGGCTCAGTGGTTGAGTACCCCTGAATTCAATCCCCGGTACAGAAAAAAGAAAAAGTGCTTCAAATGCAAAAAATGAGCAAATAAAAAGTTTAGGTTCACACACACACACACACACACACACACACACACACACACACAGGGACAAGAAGAAAGAAGGCCGGAGACTACTCTAGCCATTGGGTGAGAGTTATATTAACTCCCTTGCACTTTTGTGTTGGGTCAGCATGAGTTGAGATGTTCCAGGGTTTGGAAAAGCTTAAGACATTGAAAATCAGGGTGTAGAACAATAACAGCAAGCAGGGAACTTTCTGACACTTCCAAACACAGCTGCCCTGAAATCTGAGGGAGAATGAGGTATTGTCATATTGGGCATAAAAATCATATTTCAGGGGCTGAGGTTGTGGCTCAGTGGTACATTGCTTGCTTGGCATGTGTGAGGCACTGGGTTTGATGCTAAGCACCACATTAAAAAAAGAAGATATCATCTGGGTACGGTAGCTCAAGCCTGTAATCCCAGCACTCAGGGAGGCTGAGACAGGAGAATGGAGAGTTCTAAGTCAGCCTCAGTAACAGTGAGGCGCTAAGCAACTCAGTGAGACCCTGTCTCTACATAAAACACAAAATAGGGCTGGGGATGTGGCTCAGTGGTCGAGTACCCCTGAGTTCAATCCCCAGTACCAAAAAAAAAAAAGATATTATTTCCATCTATAATTAAAACTATTTTTATTTATTTATTTTGGTGGTGGGGGTACCGAGGATTGAACTCAGAGGCACTTGACCTCTGAACCACATCCCCAGCCCTATTTTGTATTTTATTTAGAAACGGAGTCTCATTGAATTGCTTAGCATTTCGCATTTGCTGAGGCTGGCTTTGAACTCACGATCCTCCTGCCTCAGCTTCCCGAGCCACTGGTATTACAGGTGTGTACCACTGTGCCTGGCTTAAAAATATTTTTTAAAAAATTATGTTTCAGCAACTTTTGAAGTGTCAGTATGTCCTCAAGAATTTAAATATATTTGATGTATTTTAATCTCCTGTAATGATTGATAATGTTATTAATGCTTAGATTAATAGTGAGGGAACATCTTAAAGTTGGATCCTGAATTCTTTTGGCAAATCAAAAGCCCTCTGGGGGCTAGGGTTGTAGCTCAGTGGTAGAGCGCTTGCCTTGCATGCGTGAGGCACTGGGTTTGATCCTCAACACCACAAAAAACAAAAAGATAGGGGCTGGGATTGTAGCTCAGTAGTAGAGAGCTTGCCTCGCATGCGTGAGGCCCTGGGTTCGATCCTCAGCACCACATACAAAGCAATAAAATAAAGACATTGTGTCCATCTACAACTAAAAAAAATTAAAATAAATAAAGATATTGTGTCCATCTACAACTAAAGAAAAAAAAAAAAAGCCCTATGGTTTTATAGCTTCTTTGCATGACAGGATGTTCTAGGTCAAACATTACATAAAATATTGGCCAAATGAAAGATGATACTGTCCTCTTCCGTTTGACTGTCTTGCATAGTAATGGGATAGGAGCACACAGGGCTTGGAAGCTGGTGCTAGTGCACTGCCTGAGAATTGCCATGAACACGTTTGTGTCCTTGATGTAATTCCATACAGAAATAACAAAGTTGCTGGTTCAAAAATAACATAAAGCAAACAAATCCCATCATTATGTATAGCTATAATGCACCAATAAAAATGTGGAAAGAAAAAAATATGTGAGCAATTCTTAACTGTTTTTGGTTTTTTGAACATTCTTTGATCTAATTGGAAAGTTCTTTCCAGGCTACTTACTGAGTACCCTTATCCATCTCCCCTACCGTGGTCATAGGACACTTCCCTTTGCTGAAGCCCTGGCAGTATTAGGTACAACTGGATTGTATAGTTATTTAGTAAACCTAGAATTTTAGTTAGGCCACAGTGGGGAGAAGTTATAACATAAGCTCCCTACAGTCTTTTTATATAGAGTGTAATTGGCTTAGACATTAAGTCCAGGACTATCGAAGAAAGAACTTGTAGTCTCAAGTGAAAGAACATTAAGGTAAAGGCACTCACTTTGGTCACAATTTGGGAGCTTTTGTGTTTTGGGGTGTTTTGTTTTTTTGTTTTAAGTATGTGCTATTTAAGTCACTTCTCTGCTCTTTGCTGCTAATGTGTCTAGTTTTCAGATAGTGTAGGGAACCTCCAAAGCCTTGGACATTGCCTCAGATTATTTACTTTAGGAATGGCTGTGATGTATAATGAACCTAACCTGAATTTTGGTTAGGTGCTGGTGAGTGACACAATGAGGAGCAACATAGACTTTTATAATTAGGTAAGAACTGAACAGATGCTGTTGAATTTTGGCTTCACTATTTAGCAGAGTAATCTTGGGAAAGGTTCTTGGTCTCTTTTAATAGAAGTTCCTATATAAAATGTAGATGATGATAATACCTCCTTTTGGCAGCCTCTACTTTTATCCCACCTATGTCTGTTTCAGCACTTTTTAATTCTCTTGCCCTCAGGGACAACTCCAGAAGCAAAATAGATTCTGAATGTTTGTGGGGACATATAGCAGAGGTTTTTATACAGTATATGTGATAGGGTGGGGGAGGGATCCCTTAGTTTTTTTTTTTGTTCTTTATGTCCAAAAAAAAAATTTTTTTTTTTTTTTTTTTTTTTTTGGTGGATTTAACTCAGGCCCTTGAATATGCTGGTCAGGCAATCTACCACTGAGTTATACCCCCATCCCTAAAATTATTCATTCTTGAGTAGTGGTTTCCTTCTCTAATTCTTTTTATCCCTTTAAATTGTCTGAAATATTTTCTCCATTTTACTAAGCAATATACTTTGTCCAACAAGCAGAACTCCACTTACCTGAAGTGATTCTGAAGTGTGTGCTGTGTATGTGTAGCTGGGAGGGTTGTTGAGGGAAGGAACACAAAGCATCTTGTCAAATACCTCATAGGCTATATTTAAACTTTTAACATAGCAAACATGTTCCACATAGGATTCTAGAGCATTTAACCTTGTAATGATATTTTAAGGCAGTACTGACTCTAAAATCAAACTTCATCATGTTGTAAATTTCTCAGGGCCATAAATTCTGAGACTACATATTTAGTTGTCTTCAATAGTTGACTATTTACTAGTTGTTATTTGATATGCATGAAAACACTTGTTTATTAGTACATCTGTTAGGTCCTGGTAAATGGAAAACTAGAAAATAATATTCTACCATCAGTTTACAGTGTATTGGGGAATAAACATATAAAGAAATAAATGCATGTAATGGAGTACATGTTAAATTAAAATTGTTTAGAATATAAGGAACTTGGTATGAGAAGCGTTCATAGTTGACCTTGTATCTGAAATGTGAGATATTAATGATTAAAGGCAGAGAGGCAGAAAGAATTGTCAGTCTTGAAAACTATAAATTACTCTCATTTGTTGTTTTAGTATCCATATATTCCTGCACACATTACAAAACCTAAGGAACATAAGAAGTTGTTTCTGGTTCAACTTCAAGAGAAAGGTAAGTTTTTTTTTTGTGGAGAAGGGTGGGGGCGGTGTTACTAAGGATTAAACTCAGGGGCTCTCAATCACTAAGCCACATCCCCAGCCCTGTTTTGTATTTTATTTAGAGACAGGGTCTCACTGAGTTGCTTAGTGACTCGCTTTTGCTGAGGCTGGCTTTGAACTCGCCATCTTCCTGCCTCAGCCTCCCAAGCTTCTGGGATTACAGTTATTCGCTGCAGTTATTTTGTCTTTTTGAAGGCATACATCTAAACGTGTGTTGAATGTTTTCAAGGATATTTCTATTTGTGTTTTTTCCAAGTTACTTGAGTTTTTTTTTAAATTGTAAAACCAAAACACAGCATGTTCATGCAGAATTACTTTAGTTTCTTTTAGTTGTACTAGTCATGGTACTGAGGGAAAAGTACATTTAGAGCCTAACATACCAGATTATTGTAGTATTTTTAATTTTTTTTTCTTTTTTTTGGTGGAGGGAGTAGTACTAGGGGTTAACCTAGAAAATAATATTCTACCGTCAGTTTACAGTGTATTGGGGAGTAAACATACAAAGAAATAAATGCGTGTAATGGAGTACCTGTTAAATTCAAATTTAGTGAGACCACATTTCACACATACACAACCAAAATGTATTATCTTTATCCTTAGAAGTGTTTTTCAGATTTAAAATTGTGTATTAATTTGAAATGAAATAGAAACAGTGATTATAAGAGAAGTTATGGAAAATGAATCCTGTTTTGTTTATTTCAGCATTGTTTGCAGTCCCTAAAAATTACAAGCTGGTAGCTGCACCGTTGTTTGAATTGTATGACAACGCACCAGGGTACGGACCCATCATTTCTAGTCTCCCTCAACTGTTGAGCAGGTATGGAAAGTTGAACATTTTTGATTCATCCGTAGAAGTTGTCAAGTTTAAAATATTCAGAGCTACTTGAGAAGGGGTAGTTCATAAAATCTGGTGTTTAAGGAAACTAAGACAGTAGATGGACTCTTGGGTCAAGTGCAAGCCAACTGGCATGTCGTTCTGATATTTACGTAATTGTGCTTCCTGAGATCTGATGTTCTCTACAGTTAAGCTTGAGGTCTTTATTCAAAAAAGAGGTGGTAAAATAGCCAACAGTGTAAATATAAGGGAGTTGTCTATATAAAACTGTGGAAATTGAATCTTTTGGTGTAATATGTTGTTTCCTTTTTGGAGGTTTACTGTGTTTGGCTTAAATTGAGGCACATGAGATTAATTTCCAAATTTTTACATGGAGTTTGAATTTTTTTTTTTTTTTTTTTTTTTGGTACTGGCCATTGAATTCAGGGGTACTCGACCACTGAGCCACATCCCCAGCCCTATTTTGTGTTTTATGTAGAGACAGGGTCTCACTGAGTTGCTTAGTGCCTCGCTGTCGCTGAGGCTGGTTTTGAACTCGCGATTCTCCTGTCTCAGTCTCCCTAAGTGCTGGGATTACAGGCTTGCACCACTGCGCCTGGCTTGGAGTTTGAATTTTTAGATAAATTGATAAGAACCGGATTTTTAAAAGTTGTATTGGTTGAAGTCTTTAGAATCAACCAATAGATAAGAATTGTATAATACCATAGTGGTTAAGGATGTAGAGTCTACATCAGTCTTTATATTTGAATTCCACTTTCAATATTGGTAATGTGACCTTGGACAAACTTTTATACCTATTTACCTGTTTCTTCATCTGTATATGGGAGTGGTGGTCCTTTCTTCATAGCTTTGAGAGGAACAAGTGAGAAACAACACATAAAATGTTTAGAACAGTGCCAGATACCAGACAAGTACTGAATATATGTCAGTTTAAAAACGACTTCAGTAGTGATTTTAGCCCTGTATGAAAGCTTGTTGAATATGAAATCAGCCTACTTAGTCACTAATCAAACTTGGTCTTTTGTTCTTCCACTTTGGCCTCTGGGTATATTAAAAAAAAAGTCAAGTGTTCATTTAAACTCTTACCTGTCGGGTTCAGGAACTGTGCTGAGTGATCAGAACACAAAGACATGTAGGACACATAAAACTTTTCCTGCCTTCAAGGAACTTGATAATTGACAATCAAATATAGAGTCTTTAATAATTTTTTTTTCATTATAAGTATCCAGCAACACATGTAATGTAGGTGGCATGACTGGTGAGGGGAAATGTGTCTTGGTGTACAAAATGGTAAACATGTCAGGGGAGGGTAGAAACATCCTGATAAATTCCCTTATCATCTAAAGTAGAAACTATGTAACTAATACTGTTTTTAATAAAGGTATTATTCTTTTTAAAATTCAGGTTCAATTTTATATACAACTGAATACCTGCAGCAGAAGAGAAGTAAAAGAAGCCGTCTCTGTGAGCACAGCTGTACACGGTGTAGAAGAATAAACGTCTTAGTAAAGTTTTTTTGGTTTTATCCCTTTCCCAGTCCCTAAATTGCCGCCTACTTTCTATTGTTTGAATAGTAAAGTTAATACGAGGAACTAGAGAG
>PVHX01004354.1:0-127024 GCA_004024805.1 Geosciurus inauris | reverse complement strand
GGTCTCTGGTCTAATTCCTAGGTCTTTGATCCACTTTGAGTTGAATTTTGTGCATGGTGAGAGATAGGGGTTTAGTTTCATTTTACTGCATATGGATTTCCAGTTTTCCCAGCACCATTTGTTGAAAAGGCTATCTTTTCTCCAATGTATGTTTTTGGCACCTTTGTCTAGTATGAGATAGCTGTATTTATGTGCATTAGTCTCTGTGTGAAGACAGAGAGTAATGTATTTATGTGCATATTCTCTGTGTGGTACCAATTCTGTACCATTGGTCTACATGTCTATTTTGGTGCCAGTACCATGCCATTTTTGTTACTATTGCTTTGTATTAAAGTTTAAGTGCTGGTATTGTGATGCCTCCTGCTTCACTCTTCTTGCTCAGGATATCTTTGGCTATTCTGGGTCTCTTATTTTTCCAAATGAATTTCATGATTGTCTTTTCTATTTCTATAAGAAAGGACTTTGGGATTTTAGTTGGGATTGCATTGAATCTGTATAGCACTTTGGGTAGTATGGCCATTTTAATAATATTGATTCTGCCTATCCAGGAACATGGGAGGTTTTTCCATCTTCTAAGATCTTCTTCAATTTCTTTCTTTAGTGTCTCATAATTTTCGTTGTAGAGGCCTTTCACCACTCTTGTTAGATTGATTCCCAAGTATTTTATTTTTTTGGAGGCTATTGCGAATGGAGTGTCTTTAAAATAGAGCTGTGCAGGGCGCTGTGGCACACACCTGTGATCCCAGCGTTTCGGAAGGCGGAAGCAGGAGGATCAAAAGTTCAAAGCCAGCCTCAGCAAAGGTGAGGCATTGAGCAACTGACTGAGAGCCTGTCTCTACATAATACACAAAATAGGGCTGGGGATGTGGCTCAGTGGTCAAGTTCCCCTGAGTTCAATCCCCTGTACCCCACCGCCTCCCAAAAAACAGAGCTGCATTCTCTGGATCAAATATATTTAGTGCCTTTTGCTGCCCAATGAACTAAATTAAAAAATCTTTTAAAATTTATATGCAGTTATCTCTATTAATTATTGAACTTATCTCTGTAGCCATTTCTAACTCCTCTATTCTCACATCCTAAAATCCCACCAAATTGATATTGAACATTTTAGAACACATTTAAATTCAGATAGTTTCTTTCCTTTTAGGTAAGTGCTGAACTTAAAGTTCACTATTTCTTTTAAATGGACCAGTCTAGGATATCAGGAACCTTAAAATACTCATTTAAGTATATATTTTGTTCAACACTAAATTTTTTTAATCAAATGATTTCATGTCCAGTGAATAATGAAATTATAATATTTTGTTACACATTCTGTGTTCAAAATAAATGACTCTAAAACCCACTCAATTTATCATTATCTTCATTACTGAAGATTTTGGTGTACATTCATTGTTATATATAAAATTTTAAACTATCAGGCCTAAAATGAGAAGTAGTTTAAAATATTTTTATAGCCTTTACTGAATGCTTTCATGGTAGGATACTATTATCTTACTTTAGAAGAGCAGGTTTACTCAAATTATGTTCTCAAAAGTAATTGCATATATATAATTAATATTAATGTTAATCATATATATATGATTTAGCCTTCACTCCCATTTTTTAATGAAACTGGTCTTAATCTTTTAAGAGGCTAATGTCCAGTTCCTTTCTTCATCAGCCATATCACTAGAGTAAGAACACCTTACAGATTTTCATGTGCTTAACATTAACAGAAAATACGATGTCATATTCAAGTTTGCTTATACTCTTAGTGTATATACATATATGCATAAAGTTGTTATCTTACACAATATATTTTGTATTTTCTATATATTTACATATTTGCATTATATATAAATATAAATATGTCTTATTTTATTATGTTCTTACCCAGAAAAAATAATGAAAAACTTATAAATTCTGTTCTAGTCAGGTTTTTGGTAAAACAGTTTACTCCCATAAGTATTTTTAAATTTCTCAGATCTCACATATCACACTCAAAAGCAATTCCTTTTAAACCCTCTCAGAAAGAAGTACTAAACAAAAAGATTGTAAATCAATGAGAGTTTATAGGATGAATATAACATAACTTCCATCCTTAAGTGATGTATATTCAACAGTGGGAGAAAGACAAATATACTAAATATATAAATCACTACAATAGAAATGAAAATATAATGCATATTATTAAAAAGTATAAGACAATGGAACAAAATCATTTGTCTAAAAGAAAAATGAACAAGAAATACTTTAAGATGGCTAAATAAAATCTATTTTATAATAGATCATAGAATTTTGAGGCTAGAAGTTGAAAATTTACAGAAACTAAGAAGAAATGCAAGTTGCAAAGTGAAGAAACATTGTAGTAAAAATTCTTAAAGTGCTATTTGAATTTTCTATCCTAGTTAACATTGTTGAGGAAATAATGAGCAGTAGAGTTTCCTGAGCTGGTGATGTAATGCACTTTAGCTAATGTTTCTTTACTAAAACCCACATCTGATCTCAATCCTATAACCTGACACAATTTTCAGCAAATCCCAATTTGCAGCCCGAGGCACTTGCAGTTCAATTAATGTCATTGAGAGTGAAGTTGCCCAAAGGAGGGTAGAGCCCCCCATGGTTTAGCAAGGATTGCAATGAAACTGCAGGTTCATTGCCAATTACCTCAATGAATAGTGATTTTATTGGTCAATTAGTATTGCCTGCTCTGTGCCATTGATGACAGTAAGAGAAACACATTTTTGTGAAATGGCAAACTAGGGGAAGATGCAAATCATTTTAGCCTTTGGGAAACTCAGCTTAGTTTATTGTATGTTCCCACTGGATAGACTGTTCTTTTCTGTCTGAAAGTTGTAAGTGGGGCAGAAGGGAAATAGAATTTGACAGTAGTAGATATCTGTCTGCCTCTCTTTGATGACTATACTCTTAGCATAATACTTTTGGGAATCTCACCCTTAGAATGTGAATGACAAGCACAGCATTTGATCTGCTTGCTTAGTAACAAACTCTAGCATATTTCCTAAGGCTAAGTCGGAGTCTGCTGGCTTGTCAACTACAAAGATGATCTTTAACATATTAACTGAGACCATATTATGTGGAACTCATTAAGAGGGAATAACCTAATAAATTCTGCCTTGGACTATTATAAAGCCTCTTTCTAAACACAGCTGCATTTTTCCGGTTCATTCATTCCTAAGCTCAAAAGCTCTTTTATTTGAAAATTGCTAGTTTCCAATCAGTCCACTGGCTTCTTGGAAACTTTCAAAGTTGTAGGTGAATTAATTTAAATGTCCAAATTAAAGTGTGAAATGTTCTGAGGGATATATATGGAACATGCACCATAGTAAAATAAACTACGGGGCTAAACTAACCCGAAAGCCAATGACATATGTAAGTGCAGGGAAAGACAGAAGAGGGGAGAAAGAAACTTGGATCGGAAATACTGGGTTGTGATTCTGGGTTTGCCACTTATAGCCTTGCTCAATTTGTCAAAGAATGTTTTCTTCAGTCATCACATTTTTTAAAGAGGGGATAAACAATAATATAAGTATTATAAATTACAACATTCATATGTCTGTCTTTATAGTGCTTAAAAGCAACAACTTTGACATAGTCTTGGCTAGAGTCATTTTACTAGTTGTATAGATCTTGGCAAATCATTTACATGTGTGAACCTCAGTTTCCCCACTTGTATTTTTAACAAAGTGACAACCTCATACATTGTGACAACTTAATGTATCATTATATACAAAGTATACAACAGAGTTCCCAGAACATAAGTGTGTAAAGAATTATGTTTAATTATCTGGTTTTATTTATTACTATTACTATGCTATTTCTAGCAGTAAAATTACTATTAACACAATTTTTTTCAATATGTTTTATTGAAATGAATATTAAGCTAAAATATACAGAGCCATTTTGACAAAAGATGCACATTACCTCTGGTTTTTAGATATCTTAACATTCAAATTCATTGTTATCAATGTAGAATATAGTTTAAGGTTATATACAGTAGATAGAACTATAAATTACTTATTGAGATATTATTGGAATAAGCAAAGGAGTCTTTGGAATATTAACTTGGAATTTGTAATTAAAAGATAGGTTGTGGGTTATTCAATATAATATAATAATGCCAGAAATAAAAATTTCCAAACTCACATATTTAAGGATAATAAATTATATAGTTTTTATCCTAGATAAAGGAAAACACAAATAAATGAGAACGTTTCTGAATCTTTGATATACAAATTGATATACAAATATCTTTGATATACAAATTAATCTTCAATTTTTCATAATTATGTGTGGTAATAACAAAAGATAATAATAGTCATAGTATTTATCCTGGAAAACCTTATGACTCTAAATTTCTTCCTGAAACATAGATGCAATATTAAATTGTGTTTAATAGAATCATAGTATTAATAGATTTTATCATAGTCTAATGCTTTGAAATTCCAGCTACTAAATATAATGGTTATTCTCAATTAATCAAAATATACAATTAACTCAACTCTGTATAATGGTATAAATGGTAATGTTTTGCATTTTGAACTCATCCTTAAAATGTATGAAGCCAACTTAAACTTCCAACTATTAAAATCTTATTTAACTCCTACTAAGCAATATATTTTGTGTTAGAACCACAGTACCCACAGTACCTGTCCATTTACTGAGGAAATGTGTTTCTGAAGTGTTTAACACTTCAGATGAGTATAGTGTTGGACAGAAACTAAGGTAAATTAACTTACTAAATTGGTGATTTTCAACTAGAGATATGATTTGATGAGACGTGAGAAACAGATATCATAACTCCCAGAACAGAAAAAGGATGTGTAGTCTGAAAATATAGTAACACTTTGTCCCATTATTTAAATATCTGGGGTCTTTAAAAGGCTTTTAGAAGCCATCAGGTTTTGTTGTTTTGTTTTGTTTTGTTTTGGTCAAAGGAATAGGTGAATAGAGTTTGAGACATACTGTGTAGGATAATTTGAAATAAGAAGGCACTAGATCCAAGAGATATGGATGAATTATTAATAAAGGATTCCATTAACAATATGTGTGCTAGATAGAATCTATTTCAGGTCAAGAGCATTGAAAACTAACAGGTTGTTTTAGCTATACTATAGAAAATGTCCTTGTAATCTAACATATATATACCTCATAAGAATTTTTATTGATACATTCCTGTGTATGTTTTTAAGGGGTAGTACACTTTATTTCCCTGATTTACTTTGTATTCTACCTAAAAAACAACAAAATGAGACGAGAGTGGTGTAGAGTAACACAACATCCACACACTTATGACACGCATGTTTGTATGACTATGTATGTGAATGTACATAGACTTACTGGATATATTTGTATAAGTGTACATATACACACACAAAATATAATAACATCAGTTGTGTTCTATTTGTAACTAATACATACTATATTTTCCCCTTTTGAAGTTCTGAAGGCTATTTTATGTATGTGTGGAACAGTTTTACTTAAGGTTACATTAGGAGCTTTTTGCCAGAATGCCTATTTAAAGATCAAATAAAATAAGTGTGTGCTAATTGATATGAACCAGATGGCCCACAAAGAAAAACTTAGTCTCCACAGATTGTTCCATTTATTTATTTGTGTGTTTATTCATTTAAAAATGCTCCATTCTTGTACATACCCCAGGCTCATTCTTCTCCACCTCATAAAATGAACTATACACCCTTCCACCCCCCTTCATTCCATACATCAAAAACAACTCCTGTTTCTTCCATACCAAATGCTCCTGAGAAGAAACATATCCAGTTGCCTCCCTGTCCACCTAGTTCACTTCTTTTGAACTTATACAAAATTCGAGCTAAATTTAATTCCTTCCACATAGGTCAAGTCACACCTGTCCTCCTGGCATGTGGGGACCTGCAGAAATTTTGTTAGGGTATCCTATTTTGTACATATTCATGAACTGCCATTCTTGATTGCAGTCCCAGATCCAACTCATTTTCCATTTCTGAGGCTCAGTCCTCCTCTAGTTCCCTCCTTCCCATATATCTTCCTTGGTGCACTGTGGAATGCCTACATCTTTCTAAAACTTCTAACTCCCAAGTTTTATTTGTTCCATTTGCTACCTTACCTTGCTTGTACTTAATCTGGAGAACTTTCTATTAGATATCAAACTGTGAAATAAATATTAAATTATATCTAATTTAAAGAGGCATGGTTTTCTTGTTGTTGGTTTTTTGGTCTCACCATATATGGTATATGGGACTTGAATTAGTATTTGTCTTGCTTCCTAATAAAGCTCCCATAATATTTCTCTACCTAGGTAAAATCCTTTTCTTTTGAAGACTGAGCTATCTTTCTATATTATGCTTTGAAGTGTGTATGTGTGGTGTGTGTGTGCGCGCGCGCATATGTGTGTGTGAGAGAGAGAGAAAGAGAGAGAGAGAGAGAGAGATATGAGAGGGAAGGAAGGAGTAAATACAAAAAATACAAAGAGGTGAGAGTGGAAAAAATTTGAACCATGATAAAGCAAAGAATGTTTACTCATTGAGAATTAAATCACTTTAACTTTATATTTGGTTTAAATTTTGCTTAATTTTTCTTTTTATCAATAAGTAATATATAAACACATTTTCTTATTGTTTAAAAAAAATGGAATGTGAAAGAGAAGAGAAAAATGAAGCTGAAGCTGTCATTACCTCCATTTGTTTATCTTGATCCTATATCATCATACCTGTAGGCATCCATGATTATTAGTTTAAATAATAGCGAAAAGAAAAATAAACAAATATTAGTGTTTTGAAATTTACATAAATGATAAACTATTTACAACCTTTACAACATTAGGATCTTTGAGAATAATTCACATAAATACTCAAACTATTTCTTCACAAGCATGTATCATTTTATTTAATTAGCAATTAATATAATATTTTAAAAATATTTTTTTATTTCAAACAAGTCTTCCATAAACACTTTTGTGAATATCTCCTGGTATTTATGTGAGAGTGATTTTGCATAGTAGATAGCAAGTAGAATACCACACATCAGTAATTAACCAAAATTTAATTGATAATACAAAATTATTCTGCAAGGTAACTACATCCCATACAATCATACTACTACCAAAATTATATGAAAGAGTTCATTGTTTTTCTTCTAATAGGTGGTATAGTTAGAAAATAACATCTAGTAATTTTGTCAAGTTAAAATGTCAAACACATTGTTTTAATTTTTAGTTATCGAGATGGTCATATTGTTTTTCTCTTATAACCTACTATGTAGTTACTGTGTAATTTGAAATAGTCCCTATTTTCCTGGAATAAGTTATATTTGTGACGTATTATTTTGGCATACTTCTTTTATATTTAGTATAGTCATTTAAAAGTCATGTAAAATTGCTTTATTTATAAGTGAGGCTGGCCAATCATATTATTTTTTATGTTATCTATATTCTGTTTATGCATCAGGATTACACCAGTCTCATAAAATAAGTTGGGTAACTTCCTAGGTCTTACCAAACCTTGGAAAAGATTAAATAAATCTGAAATTAATGGTTCTTTGAGTTTTTATAATTGCCATATAATTGATTTGTTCTTGTGCCACTGAGGGTAAGCTGGGTGACATTTATGATTCTGAGCTCATTTAAAATATATATATTGGTCTATTCAGGTGTTTTCCTTCTTGGCAAATTTTGGTAATTTATGTTTTTCTCTAGAAAACTGTCCATTTCATTTATATTTTAACTTTATTGTCTCTACATCATTCATAAGGTATTGTGGCACATAAAATATTTATTAAAATCTATGTCACTTTCTATCTTAATATTTTTCATGTGTTTTTCTTTTTGTAATTTCATTTGAAAGTCTGTTCTTTATTGGTCTTAACTGACTTATTTTTATTTATCTAGTCTGGTTTATTGTGTGTGTGTGTGTGTGTGTTTTATTTCATTCCTTTCTCCTTTCATCTTCATTATTTCCTTTCTTCTAATTTCTTTAGGTTTAGTTTGTTATTTTTTCCATAATATTTTGATTTGAATGCTTTGTCTATGTTTTACCAATCATTTTTATCTTCCAACAAATGCATAATAAATTTTCCTTTCAGTACTACTGCATACCACAAATATAAACAGATATTTTTATGGAAGATTAGTTATAAATGCTCCACATATTTAATTTTTATTTTTCTGTAATCTAAAATTATTTGAGTGTGGATTTTAGTATCACAATTGATGATATATTTGACTATCATTTTGTTACTGATTTCTTATTTTACTGTGTGTAATTGAGCATAAACTATAAAAAACATTTTTTGAAATTATGGGTTTGTCATTTTCTTTCACAGATTTATTCACCCACTATATATTTTGAAGCTTTATGTAAACATAAATAAATATTAAAAATAAATACAACTGCATACATATGAATTAACAATGAACTTTTCTGCTGGATTATTGCATTTATTTGTATGAATTTTGCTGTATTGTACAATTTCAAGCCTTTCTTCTTTAATTCTTTATTTTACCTAATGTTAATATTATCATATAACTTTCTTTTTTAACATTTTCATTTTTCTGGCATTAATTACATTATGTGTATTTCCTGTGAATTTCATATAACTCTGTGATATGAGTTACTTTTAAATCTATCTGGAATCCTTACTTAATTATAATAAAACACTAGTTGTCAAATTGAGGAACATTTTAGGAAAGACTTGGCCAGTCATCTTCAAAAGTGTTAAGGTCATGTTGGGCATAGTGGCTCACACCTATAATCCTAGCTACTTGGGAGGGTGAGGCAAGAGGATGGCAAGTTTAAAGCCACCCTGAGTAACTTAGTGAAATCCTGCCTCAAAAACTAAATAGGGCTGGGGATATGGCTCAGTGGTAAAGCACCCTTGGTTTCAATTCCAATTACCAAGAATATACTGGGGACTGACTCAAGTGGAGCAAATTACATTCCATGCAGGTATGATAATTTCAAAATAAACACCAATATTATATATAACTATAATGCACCAATAAAAACATAAAAACAGATTATACCCCCACCCCAAGAGTGTCAAGATCATGAAAAACAAGGAAACTCACAGTTTAAAAGAAACTAAGAAGACATGATAGCTAAATATATCATGAAATCCTACATGGGATCCTAGAACATAAAAAGGACATTGATAGAAAGACCAGGATAATTACAATAAAGCCTGTAATTCATTTGGAGAGACCACTGAGGCTGGTCTGTTAGTTTTGATAGATGTGACATGGATACATAGATGCTAACATTAGACCGAGCTGGGTGAAAAACAAGAGAACTGAATATTTCCTTTGCTACTCTTGTGTAGTCAAAACTAAATTAAAAACAAATGTTTAACAATATAAATTGTCTATTAACATGCATGTTTGACATATTCACATTTACTCTTTTTTAGTGATATACTGAACCTGTATCTGATGTTTTATGAGATGTTTTTACGTCTTTCTCCTTCTCTTGCTGTTTTGATCACATTTTCTTGATTCTATCTTTGCTCTGTCCGATAGAAATCTGTTATATTATTTTGTGTAAAAAATTGAACACACATATCCAAGTTTTTTCTGCAAAGTCTAAATAAATTTAATACATCTATTCACTCTCTGAACCAAATAAGACTATTAACGAGTATTTTCTTCTTTAAACATTTTTCTCAACTCTGATATTATATATAGTTGTGTGAAAATTTAATTCTGGAATACTACTAAAATTTAATTCTGAAAAATTTAATTCTGGAATACTACTAAATACATTCATTTGTATTATTGAATTCGATATTTATTTAAATTCGTCAATATGTTTTACTGATTTCTTTGCTAATCCTTTTCTCATAAGCAAGTTTCTACCTATCTGTTCTTCCTGTTGGAATATATTAGTTAAAAGAATTTAAAAATGTACTTTACTTTCTAATAGATGAATGAATTTTGTATATATTAATCATGTACAGCATGAAATGCTATTTTTAAATTTTTTATTTGTTATAATTAGTTACACGTGATGGTAGAATGCATTTATGCATTTATGATACTTTGATGTATCATACATAAATAAGGTATAGTTTCTCACATTTCTGATTGTACATATTGTAGAATCACTTTGGTCATGCAGTCATATATCTACATCAGGTAATAATGTCTGTTTCATTCTACTGTCCTTTCTATCCCCATATCCCCTCCCCTCCCTTCACTCCCCTCTAATCTAAAGTAACTATTCTTCCCTAGCACCCCCAACTCTTATTGTGAATTAGCACCCACATATCACAGAAAACATTCCGTCTTTGATTTTAAAGTATGTATATGTTGTGGAATGGTTCTCTCCGGCTAATTAACATAGTCATTACCTCACATACCATTTTTCTCTGGTGAGACCACTTAAAATCTCTCAGTGATTTTCAAAATACAATACATTGTTAAATATAGTCACCATGCTGCACAATAAAATCTCTTCAACTTTTCCCCCCCTAAGTGAAATTTTTCTTCCTTTCCTCCTGTTTTAGACAGCTTTTGCATTGCTGTGACCAAAACACTTGATGAGAACAAATTTAAAGGAGTAAAGGTTTATTTTGGCTCACAGTTCTGAAGTTTGGTTTGTGGTCGACTGACTTCCTAGCTCTGGGTCCAAGATGAGGCAGAAGAACATCAAGGCAGAAGGCAGAGTAAAGCAGCTCATGATTTGATAACCACGAAGCTCACCAGGGACAAAATTTAAACCCCAAAGTTTACCCTGGTGACCTACTTCTTCCAGCCACATACTACCTGCTTACCTTTACTACCCAGTTAATCTATATCAGTGGATTAATTCACTGATTAAGTTGACTCTCCCCACCCAATCATTCGCCTCTGAACTTTCTTGCATTGTCTCATATATGAGCTCCTGGGAGACATATAGCATATTTAAACAATAGTACATTCACACCAACACTTAACTCTTGTGTGTTTGAACATGTGAAGTGGTATTTTGATATTAAGTATCTTTTTATATAACTATTGCCTATTCATATGTTTTCTTCTGAGATGTCTAATTAGAACTTTGCTCATTTAAAAAAAACTGGCGGGTTTTGCTGCCCTTGAGTTTTTAATGCATTTTGGGTATTCACTCCTTAGCAAATATGTTGCTTGCAAATATTTTCTTCTATTTATGTCTTCACTGGGTTGATGGTCTCCTTTGCTCTGCAGATACTTTACAGCTTGATGTAATCACATTAGTCTATTTTCACTTTTGTTTTCTGTACTTTTGAGTTTATATCCTAAAGGTATTGCCCAGATCAATGCCATGGAGCTTTTCTCCTGTTTGTATGTTTATTTTTAGTTTCACAATTTGTTCTTATGTTGAAGTCATTAATCGATTTTGAGTTAAATGTTGTGTATGGTTTAAAATACCTTATTTTAGAATACCTTTCATTCTTCTACATGTAGATATCCAGTTTACCCAATACTATTTATTGAAGAGACTATCCTTTCCTCATTTTGTGGTCTTGACAAAAACATCAAAATAAATTGGTAATAAATTTAAGGGCTATTTTCTGGGCTTTCTCTTCTGTTCCATTGGTTCATATATCTGTTTTTGTGCCAGTATCATGCTACTCTGATTATTATAGCTGTTCAGTGTATTTTCAAATCTAGTATGATTATTCTTTCTTTCTTTATTTGCTTTACTGCTTTGGGTCTATCTTGGTGGTACAAGAGGATCGCAAGTTAGAGGCCAGCCTCAGCAATTTATCTAGGCCCTAAAGAACACAGTGAAGCCTCATAATAAAAAAAACAGGAAGGGCTGGGATGTGACTCAGTGGTACAGCAACTCTAGTTTCAATATCCTGTACCCCTTCCTCTCCAAAATTGATTTAATTGATTTAATTATTGATTTTATTTATTGTTTATTTTAAGACGGTGTCTTGCTAAATTGCTGAGCCTGTACTCAAGTTTATGATCTTCCTGCCTCAGCCTCCCAAGTGGCTGCGATTACAGGCTTGTGTTACTATGCCCAGCTTAGCTGTTTTTTTAAAAAAATTAAAGCCTCATTGTTATTTTATCACCTCTCTCTGAAACTTCTATAATCATCTTAATCTCTTCACTTATTAAATTAATGGAAGTTAAATTGACAAGAAGCATTGCCCTTTTATATATATTGCAATAGTTACATAGCTTACATTTTACTTGCCAAGAAGTCATGGGGTCTGTATGCTTCAGATTTATTTACCATGGTGATTCTTCGAAAGACCAAGTATATCCTAAAAACATTCTAAATATAGGGAGTCTTGCTACCAATGGGTTTTCCAGCTACTTTACTATTAGCATCTTTACAAAGATGTGATTTTCTTTCTTTTCTTTCTTTATATTCATCTGTGATAAAGGAAAAACTCTATTGTGTGCCTGTTCGTAGGTCTTTTCCTTCCCAGTCCCCCTTGTAATCTCAATTGCAATCTCCTTGATAGATGCTTATCAGAAACGTGTTCATAATTTTTCAAGTTTCATTTTATAGACTATTTTATTTTAAATAATAAAGGTCCTAAGTCCTTTGACCACCAGGACTTGAACTATAAATATGAGTAGAAGGAATTCTCTCTATAAAACATGTTAACTCTGACCATGTCTTTTTACAGTTCTTAGATATTTTTTATTAGTTCTCCCAACTCCAGTGTCTGTAGCTATTTGAACAGAAACATTTTAGAAACATGTGTTGATGGAGTAATTTTTGATAGTTTAAGGGCAAATTTATTTTTTGCTGGAAAATTCCTTTGGAAAGTGATTTGAAATCATTTGGGTTTTCAAATTTGCTCTCAAAATATTTTCTCATCCTGGAGGTCATTATCTGTAATAAGCATGATCTTTATTTTATTCTACTTATTGAGCTACAAATCCTTTGTTACTCATAGAGCTGCAACAGATAAAAAGGAATACTTGGCACATCATACATCAGTAAAATCATTCTCCACCCATTCTTAACAGAAAGCATATTTTATAAAGTGCATACAATCAGAACAACTGGGATGATGACTAGAGGCCTTTGTACAGTAAATTTAAATTCTATCTGGCCTGTGGACATAACTATATTCTATTTATTATGGCAGAGGTTTCTACAGAGCCTGATGTCAAAGAGACATAATGTCAAACTGCTGACCTACCCTTTCTGTGGGCTATATAGTAATATACCTTTCTTCCATCAATCCTGACTCATTGGATCATGGAAATGACAGTACCTTTTTAATTTGAAATACTGAGCCATTGGAAAACACCAATGTCCAAAGACTGTAGAGCATCACACTATAACATGGACTGTAACCAATTGTATTTCCCAATTACTTTAGCCCTCCAAGCACTCCCTGATCTAAACTTTAAATATATCAAATTACATAATGATTAGATCGTTTCAAAGACTTTCCTGAGCAAGAATGTCAGCCCTCTGTTGTGATTGTTGACAGATATGGTGTTCGACTGAGTAATTATTCAATTTTTCATGCTTTTATGGTCTGAAGAAATAAACTGAATAAGAGTTGGATTTGACTACAGCCAATTTGATTTGTCAGGGTGCTCCATGTTGTCTCTTTCCCCTGTATTTTCTGGGCTGAGTTCCTACAGGAGAGCTCATGTATAAACAGGAGTCCAATTCTATTTCTTCAAAGAAAATAAGTTCAGGGTGCTCCCCCAATCACCCAGTGAGTGCCAGATATGAGAGAAATTGTTAAGAATATTATTCTCTCATTCTTAAGGACTTTCTGGGAAATATCTTGTGGAAATAACATGATATCATTCCTGTTTCAGGCTGTGATTCACTTATGAGATGCTATTCTGTTAGCTCTTATTTTCCCTTGTTTCCACTTATTTCCACTCAAGGTAGCCTTTTCTGGTTCAAATGTCCTATTCACCCATAGGATTGATAATAGCAACACGCTTGCTAATTTCTTCTTCTCCTAAGCAGAAGTAATAGAATTTGACAGATTAAAAACTGCATGCTTATCCCTGCCATTTGGTTATGATACATTCATAGCTAACCCTGATTTGTCCGCATGCAGTGAAGTTGTGACTCTTATTAATGAATATAGATGCTATCGTATTTAATAGCTTGGATATTGTACATTTTATATTATAATCACCATTCTTTTGTATTGTTAAATTTAAATCCAGGTCTGAAACCACTGGAGGCAGCAGAAATGTAAATCATTATTAGTCATTGCATTCTTTTCCATCCACACATTCCCGCGTGTGTGTGTGTGTGTGTGTGTGTGTGTGTGTTGTTCTGGGGATTGAACCCAGGGATACTCTACCAATTAGTTATATCCCCAATTCTTTTTCATTTTTTATTTTGAGACAGATTCTCACTACGTTGACATGGTTGGCCTCAAACTTGCAACCTTCTTGCCTCAGCCTTCTGAGTAGCTGGGGTCACAGGCGTGTGTAACTGCAGCAGGCAGACTCCCACCTCTTCAAGCTAGAAATCTCTAAAGTGGAGTCCCTGCCTATCCTCTCCTCGAAGTTGATTTGAGGACCAAATCAATTAAACAACTAATCCAACCATTTCTCATGTTATCCTTACCTGTTTTAAATAATTAGTATTTTAATTAAAATTGTAAAATGCTGTAAGTCCAGATACTATTTGTGTGTGTGTGTGTGTGTGTCCATTTTGGCTTATTGCTATCAGTAAAATGCACACCTTTTTCTATTATTTTCCAGAAGAAACATATCTAAGTGGATTGAGACAGTAGAAAAATTTACATTTTAATTGTTTTCTCTAAGATTGTTTTTGAGATAGAATAAGAAAAGTCTAGAGTACAACCTATGCCAATTCCAACTTAAACCCACTTTACAGATCCCAGGCACTACTGGTTGTAAATCAAGAACTTATTTATTGAACCCCCGTGTAATCAGCTTTGCAGGTATCCATTTCCTTCCTATTGATATTAAGCAGTTTGTTATTGCATCAGTCATTTCATCAGGTGCCAGAGGAACATGGTGTCATCCAAGCCATGACCGCATGTCCTGAGCACACAACATGCCCACTTGTTTATGACCTCATGAACTAGAGAGGCATCTACCATAATGTCCCAATCCTTGCATAGCTGACAGCAGTATCAGGCATCTGCATGAACCAATTTAATTCTTTCACTAAATTCCCATAGAAAATGCCATATCAAATGCTCTTATATGTGGGACTTTTTATTGTGTGCTCATCTAGAGCCCATTTGCTTGACTATATAGCAAGCCTCTGGCTACAGCCCAAGTCTATAAATATTCAAACGCTCTTTAGGGGGGTCTGAGTCTAATATCTCTTCCACTTTTAATTAAACACCTCTTAGTTCTGTCTCCTGTGTGAACTTGCACTTGCCTTTTCTCATCAAAATTTAACCATCTGCTGAGTATGTGTGGCTCATTTCCAAATAACAATGTGGCCCTAAGATTGTGAACTCCCACCAGTGACCGAGAAGTCTATCTTTCCTCAGCTCGCAAAGAATAAGTTTCTGCATACACAACAATGAAGGTGAGGAGCTCCTCAGAGGTCACAAGATCTATCAGAGTAGGCTCCCTCTCTCATGTTCCTGAAATACCTGTTGAACTTTCCCAGCTTTCAGCTGCTCTTAAATATATCACTTAGTGAATGACCTTAACTGTGCTGTTCTTTCCCTATGGAAATGTGTCATTGACATCATCGTCTTGAAGCAAACTAGAAACCCCCACCCAGAAGACCCTTGCCATAATTAAGCTTCTCCTCTTGTCAGATCAGCAGGATGTCTGCAGAGATTATTGTGTTTGGTAGTTTCGTTTTCCTTGTAAATGCCTGGTTTGCACACAAAAGGTGTGACAAAAATTAGTCTGCAAGCTTGATGTACAAAAAGATATTATCTGTTTTATTGGTAAAAATTTCTTAAACCTGTGTCTGGTCTACAGGATGGAATAGAAAACACTTGTTATGTGAACATCCAAGCCCTGCCCCCACTACTGGGTATAAAGTTCAAAGAATTTCCAAAATCTTTATTCAGAGGAAAAATTCTTAGGCGAGAGCTACTTCTGAACCCTGTAGTCAATAAACCTGCTTTCTGAAAATTCCTCGGGTGTCCAGCCTCTTCTGTCCAACTTCAGTCTTAAGTTATCATTGGTAATTCTGGCCTTAGATTTATCTGACCTTTTCTATGTTTAGTGACTTTTGATTAATATTTAGTAACAAGCTGCCAATAATATTCTTTCCTATAGACTATAATCAGCATCTGTCTCAGGCTGTTTTCAGATACAAAATCTCAGAGGTGGTCTCATTCGAATTTGTGACCATTTGGTGTATAATCTGGTTATGGGCATTTGCAATGTGATTTGAATAGTTGGGTCCTAAGGACTTGATGGGATTGCCTGTGACACCAATCTGTGTAACTCTTTCAATGCTAATTTCCACTTGGATCTCAATTTCAATTCATATATATATTATTTTTATTTTTATTTTTTGGTGTGTGTGACTTTGTAATTACAAGCCATCAGGACTTTTAAGATAAAAAATATGATTTTGCTAAACCCCAAAGGCCCTGAAAGTCACTAAGTTTCTGGCTTATTGACAGGGTCTGTGAGAAATAATAACTTATGGCTTATAGTTTTATGAATTTCCTGGTAACTCCATAGACCAGGCTGGACCTGAATTCATCAGCCAGTTTCTATTAATGATAGAGGTATAATCAGTTTTGAGTTCCTCCTGGGATTCCTACTCTAAGGAGACAAATATCATGATAACAATAGCTTTGGGATCTAACTTATTTGTGAAAGTTTTCAAATCCCACTTCAATATACTATTTTAATGTGTTGGTAAATTAAAATATCCCTGTGGCAAAATTGAAAATGTATATGCTCCATTCCAGGAGAAGGCAAATTGCTCCTGGATGGACTCCGTAAAAGGAATTGAAAAAGATGTTCTTAGCCAGGTGTGTAGGATCATGTGGGGCTTGCTTTTTCTGTCACCCTTCTTATATAGCCTGAATAAAAGGATTCATCATACATAATCCTTAATAGTCTACTGTCAACCTTCTAGAGCTATCTGCCTAGTATACTAGCCAGACAAGATTGTTCAAAAGAGAATGAAGCCAGGCAAGGTGGCGCAAGCCTGCAATCCCGGAGGCTGAGACAGGAGAATTCACGAGTTCAAAGCCAGCCTCAGTAATAGCGCGGCGCTAAGCAACTCAGTGAGACCCTGTCTCTACATAAAACACAAAATAGGACTGGGGATATGGCTCAGTGGTTGAGTGCCCCTGAGTTCAATCCCCAGTACCAAAAAAAAAAAAAAAAAAGAATGAGTGGGGGATTCAAACTCTCCTTCCTATCATTCCCTTAATCAGAACAGTCACATCTTATTGCCCTTCTGGATTTTTATTTTCTTTAATGTTTGCTACTGGGAAGAGCCCAGGCAATTCCAAAGTTCCTACTTACTGTGGTTATTTTAAATAGGCCACATAGTTTATATTGATTGTGAAAAACATACCTATGTCTCATTCACATGTATCTATTAGTATTAGGTGTGTAGAGACAGTGAGGTCATAGAATAATTTGTCAAGCCAGTGTCTAATTTATAGTTACATCTCTATCTCGGTTTATCTTCTCAAGATTCTTATACCCTCTGTGTGTCAACCAAGGAAATTCAGAGCACCATTTCTGTTCCCTAAAGGATGACTGGGTTTGACCACTGTGAAACCAGAGAGGCTTCAGTGTGCGCATCTTAATCCAAAAGATTCACTTCATTGCTAGCCTGTTTCCCCCATAGCCACAGTGAGTGTTCAGGTCACTCACATGTATTGAAAAACTTGATAAGTGGTATTGTGGACCCTATTCGTGCAATGCCCAGGTCCCCTCTGGATATTTTTTTTTAACCAGATTTTTGGGTCCATCTGCTGTTATGTAATTTGCCTGAGTCCTTTTGAAGATGGTCCTTGACCATTGGATAGTCCTTGACCACTGATGAACTAAAAGTGCCAGGACTTTACATTTGCTCCTAATTCAGGGCAATGTGAAGCCAGTTTCTGGCTGTGTGGAATAACAGAAGCCCTAACCCTTCATTTCGAGGTGGAAGTCACATTCCAAACCTCCATGAAGGATTATGTAGAATCTGGGACTTCATCTGAATTTTGCATGCTTTCTTCACTTACTCCCCTTCTGTATCCAGCTGCCTTTCCTGATTTCTTCAGGCATTTGAATCCCCATGTCAGGTTCTATTTCTAGGAGTATCTGATGGAAAAAACTAACAATCTCCAATTCCCGATATCTTTCTCAGTATCTTTTAAGAGTTAGAGGAGGAAAAGCAAATTGGGGGCATTTTCTACCAGCCTTCTCTCCCTCTTCCACAGCACATATCCTGACACCTTTCTTGCTGGACTCAGACATGGCTTCAGAATTCTCTGCAACATGCTCCAGAAGGCTACAGCTAATCTTTTAATATTTTCACTTTTTAACCTCAGTATAAAAACAACATCAAGGGCAACAAATAATAACAGCAATTTAATCACTTGATCTCCCATGGCTTCTGATCTACAGAATCTTATAAACGAATCAGATTAAATTCATGCTGTGTTCTCTGCGGCATGGCCTGCTCATCTATGAGTCTACACTGACACTTCTTTCCTGTTTTCATTAAGGAGTCATAAAGGGATTCTGCAGCTATGTGGTCAGAATGAAAGAGCATGCAATTTTGTCGTGTGGATCATCACTGGCGTATCTTGGAACATTCATCAGTCTACTTGGAGTGAATTTTTCACTCTTTTGAATTATATGAGCACCTAAATTGAGTTTGGAAATAAGTGTGTTGAAAGATGTGGTTCTTTCTACTGCTTCAGATAACAGCTTCAAATTGGCTTCTCTGATAGCTATTCTTTAAAAAGACAATTCTCACCTCTTTATCAAAGCACTTCAGTTCCTATTCTTACCACACTCTGCAACTATATTTTTTAGCTTGTCTATTAACTTGGTATTGTTGGCTTCTCTAATTTAATAGAAGAAAAATATTAGATAAAAATTTTATAAGAACAGGGACCTCATTAGAATTGTTTCCAACTATATCTACTATAGTTCATTGCTTTGCCTAAGGAAGAAATGCAGCAAATATGTGATGATCAAGCTAATGATGAAAACACTTGCGGGAAGAATTGTGTGAGGGCTGGCCTGTATGGTAGATTTCATATATGTTTTAGGAATTGAGAATCATAGCTTATTCCTCATTACTATGGTTTTATTAATGCTTTATATTCTAAATGCATTATAAACAGTGGATCACATATGCTTTTAGAGATTAGACAGAATCTACATTTACATTCTTATCTATCACTTGCTATATAGTTCAGGGTTGCTTAAAATTGCTGATTCCATGAGGTTGAGGATTTTGCTCAGTGGCAGAGTGCTTGCCTATCATGCCAAGGCCTGATTTCTGTCCTTGACCCTGAAAAAACAAAATAATTCAGGGTCCAGGGCTGGGGATGTGGCTCAGTGGTAGAGTGCTTGCATTGCATGCATGAGGCCCTGAGTTAAGCCCTAGTATCCTCCCTGCCCCTACAGAAAAAAATCCCAGGAAGGAAGTGGGGATGAGAATAGGAAAGACAGTTGAATGAATCTGACAAAATTTTCCTTTGTTCACACCACCAGTGAAACTCCACATCATGTACTACAACAACAAGAATGGGATCCTGGGCTGGGATTGTGGCTCAGTGGTAGAGCGCTTGCCTTGCATGCGTGAGGTACTGGGTTCGATCCTCAGCACCACATAAAAATAAATTAAAATAAAGATATTATGTCCATCTACAACTAAAACATATATTAAAAAAAAAGAATGGGATCCTAATTAGAATAAATCATACTCCACATATGTATAATATGTCAAAATATACTCTTCTGTCATGTATATCTAAAAAGAACAACAACAACAAAAATGTTATACCTATTAGGGGTGGTATGAAGGTGAAAAGATCAAATAAAGTGAAATGTTTAAATACCTAGTATCTGGAACACAGTGAATATTCAATCAAGATAGCTATTTTGGAACATTTGTTATGTACTCTGTTTTCCTTTATGAGAATATATGGACTAAATTAGTATCATTCCTATATGCAATGCACTTATAATCACTAATGTGAACAAAGAAATTTCTCTGAATAATGAAATCTTGGTTTTAATGCGAGAGATAAAATACTGAAAACCATCTCATCTACCATTCTCATTTTAATGGCCAAACACAACATACTAAATGGGAAAATATCATGGAAAGAATGTCATGGTTATTTTCTGTCTGGTTATTATAAGCAGGTCCCTATAATATAATCACAGTTCCTGTGATATAAGCAGGGACTAACCCACATTCTCTTGCTGGTCTATGCAGAAACTTATGCTGTATAAACAAACAAACAAACATACACACACACACACACACACATATATACACATATGTATATATGTATATATATAAATATGGAACTCAGGGATGCTTAACCACTGAGCCACATCCCCAGCCTTTTTTTGTATTTTATTTGAGACAGGATCTCACTGAGTTGCTTAGGGCCTCAATAATTTGCTGAGGCTGGCTTTGCACTCAAGATATTCCTGTTTCGGCTTCCCAAGCCATTGGGATTGCAGGCATGCGCCACCTAGCAAGGCTGCATAAATATTATTCCAAATTTTGGCCTTCTCCTAGTATCTTGTCTTTTTCATCACTGAAAAGAAGATAGTATAACTTATTTATTTAAATATTTCCATTTGCAAAAAATATTGTTTAAAAAGTTTGGACATTTTGGTGCTGATGGCTACTTTATTTCTGACTATTCATTCTGTCATTAACTCAAATCGTTTCAAAACCATGTACTCTAAAAGTAGCCCTTATCTGATTCTTTGATTCCTTCCTTCCTAATGTAATAACTTGTGTTTTCATCCCATTTAATTGTGTAGAAAAGGGGGTTTTAATGTATTTATAGAAACATTTTAGCTAAGTAAATGTTTCTTTTTGTCTTTACTGTTATCAAACTTAAAGAAGGAAACCATTTTAATACTAAGAAGTATTAAATAATTTTAATTATTTGTGTCAGTTGGATTGAAATCCTGATCAAAAGTACAATAATAAAAAGGATGTGATTTCCTTCCACAGTGGTAGGGAAGGTCATAGGATCCTTATTTTGCTGAATTAAATTAAATCTGAGTCAGTGCCCTCTCTTTCCCAGGGTGAAGAGAAATTCAGTGTTGTCATATTTGGAGGGACCTTTCTCTTCCTGGGGTCACATAACAAACAGGAGAATCAGGAATATCTGGAAAGTGAGAGAAAGAATGGCATTCTGCAATGAAACAAGCTGTTGCCAAAATGTTCATTTTCTGAGCCACGTGATATTCAGATACGAGCAGCTCTATCCTTTCCTCCCAGGCATGGCCACAGAATCCTCTGCCCCAGTGCCAAGGGCATGGTTCTTTGGACTTTCTTCCTCTCCCAATCTCCACAGGTCACCCATCATAGGTTCTAGTGGTTCAAGTCCTTCCAGATTTCTCCACACCTCATGAAGAACTCTGTCCCCTACCAGTCTCATGAAAAATAATACAAACTAAGGTAAGAAAAACACTCATCTCTATCCATCACCTCAGAGAAAGTTTCCAGAAGTTTAGATTATTTCAACCTTAGTATTCTTCTAACATCATAACCGTGTCCTTCCATGGATGACAGTTTAATCCAAAACCACTTATATCTGATCTCATGGCCAGGGAATCTCTGCCTTTAGAACTCAAAGCCCTGCAAAACATTTCGAAGAGGGTTAGTACCAAAAGGAAAATAGCTCTCCTTTCCTTTTATTAGAGGGAGTTTGAAATATAAATTATTTATATCTATAAATTATCTTACCATTAACGGTACCAGGACTTCTTGTCACTAAGATATGTTTTGTAATACATTCCAGTGGAAAAGAATGTTAATGGCACATCTGAATTAGACTTTTGTGTTTTGTCTGACAGGAGCGTTTTTCTAAAATTAATAATGAACTCTAAGTTTGTGTACATTTACAATTAACTTTTCAAAACCTTAGGTGTTTGTGAGATTTATTTGAAGTTTCTTTCCCTAATTTCGGTAAATAGCTTTGATCTCTGAATAAGTACAATGTACTCAACTAGAATTTTTGTTTAATGTCACTGTCTGAAAAATCTCAGTTGTAACTTTAATGCATTCCCCATACATGATGTAAGGGAGCAAAGATTTGCCAATAGCAGTATAACACTTAGTATACTAATATTTTTAGTATACTGGAAAACAAAGAAAAAGTGAACAAACACAGACAACAGGTCGATAAAAATAAAATTCAGTTGTCTTTTTATGTAAAATTTTGCTTTTTTTAATATTTTAAAAATAGCTACCCAACTATGAAGTACTTTAGCAAAGTCATATAAAAATCCTAAGTACTGTTGCCAAAAGAAGAATGCTGAACAATGATGTTTGTGGGCTAAAAATTCTTTTATGGAACTCATTAGCAGTATAAGACACAAAAATATTTATGATGTCGTAAAACTGCTGGAAAAAACATGGCAGTCAGTACAATTCAGTGTTTATTTGGGTCTCAAACTACATTTATGACCTTGAAATTCTCTCAGGTTATACATATAGTCACAAGTGATAGTATTCCAACCAAGTTTACAGTGTTACTAGGTTATACAATTTAAGGCAATACTACATTTTGAAATGGTTGATGTATTCATAGCAAATTATATTTAAGGAAGTAAATCAATTTTTAGCTTTCTAAGATTAAAGAAAGTTTGTTTCTGTGTAAAATTATAGAATTTCTCCCTCACTAGAATTATTGTTGTTTCTCCCTATTTACTCAACTTTACCTGCTTGTCTCTCTCTGTTCAACATCCCTTTCTTATGCCTCCCCATTTTTAAATAACATAAATTCTTTAATTACTTATCTTTAGTGTCATCTCCCAAATATCACTGCTTTTTTATTTTTTCCTGAACATAGACATTGGGTTAAAGTGAACCATGTGACCTGGGCAAGCCAGTTACAATAAACCTTATGTCATCTGATGGAATGCCATAATCAAAGTGTTTCCTCTCCAGCTGGAGACAAAACACCAGTTGCTACAAACCTAAGAAGAATTAATCTTAACATTAAATTAAAACTGATTTCAAGAAAATCACACTGACTGAATCAAGCAAATTCTGCTCAATTCTGGAATCTAATTATATCCATTAATACATCCTTGGAGCTACAGTTTTTGTTGCTGCTACTTGTATAAAACTTCATGGGGCTGAGCAATCAAGTTACTGTTTTTAGAAAAGGAAACTTTCGCTGCTTTTTGCTTCATCCAGCTATACTAAGAACTTCACTATTTTGATATTAAACTAAACTAAAATTTTCTTTAGACTTGAGTTTCCAAAACTTATGTAACACGTTTTCCCCTTAAAAACAGATTTGCTCAGATGTGTGACAGGGTTGTAAGTACTGCCCTGTATATTTAAAATCCTTGTAGTAACTTTTCTCTGCTGTCTTCTGATGAAGAGCTGGAACTGTATCTCCCTTACAAGATTACATTGAAGGTTTGGGCAAGGGAGAGGTTTAATCCTAACAAGATAACTTTAAATCTTAGACTACTTTTAAATAAGTAGTTTATATCTTTCCCAGGAATTCCAGACCTCCTTCCCTGTAGGATTCAGCTTTCTATTATCCTGTATTTCTTTGTGTCTGTTTTCTGGGCCACTTTGTTTGAAGCTCTTTTATAAATTCAAGTCTCCTTTTATTGTATGTTTTATTCTATTTTATTTTCATTTTGCTTTTTTTTTTCAAGATGAGGTCTTACTCTGTTGCTCAGACTGGTTTCAAACTACTGGGCTCAGTGATCCTCTTGTTTTAGCCTCTCAAGTGCTGGGATTACAGTTGTATGTCACCATTCCTAAATGTTCTCCTTTAAAGCAAAACAAAACTATATATATGTGTGTGTGTGTATATTTATTTATATATAAATATATATTATATATAAATTATAATTGTATAATAACTAAATTATATAATTATATATAGCTGTTTTACATATATACATATATATGTATATATATGTATGTGTGTGTGTGTATATATATATATATATATATATATATATACATACATAAAATTTGTCTATTTCCTCCTCTTTTTATCTATAGATCCATCTTGAGACTTCCAACAGCTCCTTAAAGTGATCTGTTAAATAAAAGATTAACCAGGCTGAATGTCAACCTTTTTTTTTTAAAAATTATTTTTTAGTTGTAAGTGGACAGATATTTTTATTTTATTTTTATGTGGTGCTGAGGATTGAACCCAGTGCCTCATGCACGCCAGGCGAGCACTCCACCACTGAGCCACAACTCCAGTCCCTGAATGTCATCCTTTTTAGCTCAGACTGGCAGAGGTCTTGAAATTGAAGTCTTTTTTGGTTTCCTCTCCATAACTCTCTGTGCAAAAGGAAATTTATTTTTTCTGCCATTTGAATCATTCCTCTTCTGTCTGGATCAGAAGTAACTCTATATGTAAAAGTTTAGCCCTTAATGCAATTGTATCTTTCACTAGAATATGAGCTCTGCAAAAGCAAAAATCATATTAGTCTTGTGTTTCTCCACTCTTCTCTTTGTAGAAATTGAACATAAAATTATTGGATAAATGAAAATGTAACAGAAATGAAAATTAAAAATGAGCATATGAGGAACTTAATTTTACCAAATTATCATAGACATTAGTACAATTTTATCCAAGTATTATACTTGCTTATTATTTTTATTATTATATTAATAATTATTGAAAAGAAATGTAGCACTTTTTTCAATAGTTAGACTTTTCATTCTTTAATATTATTTGATTTGGTAGGTTGTTTTAAAAATCTTTAAGGATAATTGCCATTATTAATTTTTTTTTTTGGTACTGGAGATTGAACTCAGGGGCACTCGACCACTGAGCCACATCCCCAGCCCTATTTTGTGTTTTATATAAAGACAGGGTCTCACTGAGTTGCTTGGCTCCTCGCCATTGCTGAGGCTACATTATTAAATTTTTTGTATAAATTATCTTTTTATATTCCTGGGGACGGGTGGAACTACTGGAAGTTAACTTTGTTATGCTTCTTTATTTGTCTGTGTTGAAAACAATGGCAGATTCCTGAACTGTGAGCTATTAGGTTAAGACTGTGTGCCTCTTAACAAAGTTACAGTACAAGTACAGAAAATAAATTCAGATGGTTGGACATTTTCTAATTTAGATCATACAGGAAAGGTAACTGATACCATAAAAACTGGCCTTGACAGTGCAAACTGTTTCCTCAGGTCTTTTCAGTTTTTGGATTTAAAATGTATCGTTTTTAATGATGATATTAAGAATTTCTCTGGCTCCTGAAATATACAGTATAGTAGCCTCTCAGCCTCAAATTCATTTTCACTGTTGTGAGTTCCTAGAGTTGTCTTAGGCAGGTTGACAAACTTGCCTCCAAGGTTTCACAGTTCTTATTTCCTCATCTGTATCTGACACATATACACAAAACCATTTTTATAATAGTACCTTCCTCACCTCCTAAAGCCAATGCCATATGTGAGAACATTTACATAGTTTATAAAACCTTCCAGAGTGACAAATCCTCAAACTATCAATCACCTAGAATTCCTTGCATCTTTATTCTGATATTGTTATATCATAATCCAAACATTTTGGAGGGGGAGTATGCAAAATATTTCATTCTCTCTCTCAGAGACTCTGTGAGGTCATCTCTTGCATTATTGTCCTTTCTCTCTAAAGGTTTGATCCATGGATCTGAACTCATATAAATCAGATATGAAGCTCTCTCTCCATTCCTTACCTTTCCTCTGAGTATTCTTGCAAAGCTGACTCACCAAGCAACATACTCACCAACCATGGATAATAAAAACATCTTATACATCCCATATTTGTTATGCAACTCAACTCTTGATTTCTGCCTAGGAGTTCACCTCTTACTTTAACATTTATCTGAATCATAGTTTTGCTTAAGAAAGAATGACCCATGTGCACTGGGCATATTGCCATTTCCTCCTCAAATTCATTCTCTCTCCTTCTTCACCCTGTTCTCTGCCCCAGGCAACTGATCTGTATGAACTACATCAATGGATTTCCTTCATTCTGACTTTCAATTGACTTTAGTGAACAGCAGGACTAGTTAAGTGATTGGAAGAAGAAAGAATGAGACAATAATGTTTCTTCCTCTGGCTTCTTCCTTATAGGTCACCTGAGATGATCTGAGTGCTTCAACCAATGATCCCTGCATCTTTCACCTTGGCCTTCTCTGTATCATTCTCTCCTGTGTTGGGGTACTGGATTCCTTCTTTAGCCTATGGGTGTTAACAGCTCTGCTGCAACTAATTCTAGATTATTGCACTAACTTTTGTGGTTTCCCTCACTAATACACATAGTATGAGCAAAATATGCTTGGATCATGCCTTTTGAATGTGCTGCCTGTTTTCTCCAGAGAATCAGAGGTAGGGTAATTGGTACTGAAATGACCGTAGGAAACAGAACCTCACAGTAGGATTCAAGGATTAGCTTCTCATGTAATTAAGGATCAAGGGATGTATTCCTTATAAAAGAAGGCATGATGTGTGGAATATTATTAATGTCAGATGGGGGCATCATGATTATCAGCATTCATTTTCATGGGTAGGGACAAGATGTGGGGAAGCAGAAGAGAAATCAGGATGCATATAGTTATCATGAGATCAGCAGTGATTTTGGATATTTGAGCTTTCCAGCTTCTTCTGCTGGTCCCAGAGAGCAAAGGCAGGGAATATGGGAAGTTAAAACCTGTGAGCATACAATTAAGAATATGCATGGTAGAATAGAAAGATCCCTTGAAGTTTGGAAAGAGTCCTGCTTTTCCTGTTGCAGTGAGGAATTTATGACTTGTGGGAAATCTAAGCTTTGCTTTTAAGTAAACAAAGATTACACAGTGCCAATAAAATGCTCTACCACACATCTCAAACTTAATGGTGCTGTTGGTCAAGGAGCGGAACTCTGATGTATAAAAGGAAGATATTAGTACAGACTTGGATAAGCCTAAGAGCTCAGAAACTCCAAATTCCCCAACATTTCTGTGCAAGCAGGAGCAAATACGTCAAGACTCTGAGGAAACCATCTTTTATTTGAAAAACAAAACCAGTTAATGACCATTAAAAAAACAGTTGCCTTTCAAGGTGAAGCCAAGTCTTCCCCAACCCAATATCACTTACTGATAATAGGCTGATACTGAGAGTTAGATCATACTGTACTCTAAAGAGAGGTACAGAGATTGAACTGGATGTGATGGCCCTTATAGCCCAACGATAAATGAATATATTGATAGCACCATGCTGATGAGCAAGAAGTAACAAGCCTCTAAGATGCCTTAGTAAAAAGCTGTGTGATAGGACATAGCATATAAATCCCTCAGATGTCAGGAGGTAGGCATCATAGATAACTTTTTAAGTATCCTATGATTTGATCCTATACAACCTATGCCACAGAAAGAGGCAATGTTTAATAGGCTTCTTTGCATTTTGCCAACCATGTGTAGCACATTTGGTCATACCATTCACATTTCTTAGTATTGACCTATAAGACAAATTGTTGGACACAGAGAATTAACATACAGTAGCCAGTTCAGGATAGAACATAAGCTCACACTGGAACCTTGAGATCCAGTAGATTCAATGGTATTGGAAATATCTGGAACAAACAGAGATGCTAGTATAAAGCCTAAGAGCAGTGTCAATAAAAGAATCACATACAAGTGCCTAGGGTTTAAAGCAAGACCTTGTTCCCCTCTGTTGGCAAGTTTTTCCATATCAAATACAGTTTCTAACTTGACCCTCGATGCTGGTATATACTAAGCTTTTTTCTAGAGGGCACCATAGGATTCTGTAAAATAATCTTCTCATCCAGAGGAAATGGGTATAATCTCATCCACTGAATGATAAAATTGGACATGTACAGCATTATAACATAATGAGATAAAAATAGTATATTAGGGACTGGATCTTGCCATATACATACAACACATAAATTGCATGAGAAGATAGTTGAGATTTCCATGACACCATTTCCTATAGGCTTACTACTTTTCAGCACACTCCATCTACTGGATAGTGCCCTATGACCTGTTAATTCAGTGGGGGACTATGTCGGCTTGGTTTGTAGATGACATGTATGTTATATGAGTACCAGCTAAAAGTGGATGGCTGCTACACAATACCTCACTCAGCAGTGAATGTGAAAGATATTGGTAGACTAAATGACACATCATGTTTTTCAACTTTATATGAAATGAAAGCAATTCTGAATCTATAAATACACTGACTATGGATAATGGCTAATAGGTTGTTCAACTGCCAAGTTCTGAATAGAACAGAATTGGAGCACTAGTGACAAAATTATCTGAGAGGGACAGAGATATGGAAGGGAAGAGTGTGAAGATCCTTAAGCCATTCATATATGCTCATCAGAAGTGCATACATTTTTGAAAAGGATTCTCAATCAGGTGGACAAGATGACCTGTTTGTGGATTTTATTTAAGCACTCTGTCCAACACACTCTTGTTTTCTTCCTAATTTGTATGCAAAATGACTTTGAGACCATATTCTGGATATGGATTTGCTTTTTCTACATTAAGTATTCCTTCCAGTACTATCATTAGTGCATTAGTGGATATACTGTATACTTTTCTATTACAAGGAATCTCTTGTGTGTTAGTCATCTTTTCATCACCATGATAAAATACCTGAGAAAAAAATTAAAGGAGAAAATAAATATTCATTTTTGGCTCAGTTTCAGAGGTTTCAATCCCAGGAGGGCTGGTTCAATTGATTTGGGCCTGAGGCAGGCAGAATATCATGGTGACAGGAGTGTATAGTTGAGTAAGCTACTCATCTCATAGGAGCCAGAAAGCAGAGGGAAGGAGGGAGGGAGTGTGTGTGTGGCGGGGAGAGAGGCAAAAGCAAAAAGTCAGGGTAAGGTAGGAGAAAAGATACACCTTCAAGGGCATACACCCAGTGACCTACTTCCTCCAATTAGACCCCACTTCCTAAAGTTTCCACCACCTCCCAATAATACTGTCAGCTACAATATTATTAGGAGATTATTACTAACCCACCGATGAGGTCAAAGCCCTCATGATCCAATCACTTTCAAGGATCCCCCATTTCTGAACACTGCTGCATTGGAGTCTAAGCCTTCAACACATGAACCTTTGGGGAACAATATAGATCCAAACCATATCACCTTGTTGCATTGATTCCCCTAAGGAAACACATGTTATAGCAAAGAAACTGTAGTATCTGAGTCCATTACAGGTGAAATTAACTCATTTTGCTATATATGTATTCTGTCAATATAGAACCACTGGCTGTATAGAACATTGAAAGAGCACCAATGACAAATGTTGACACTAAATTAGAGATAACACCCTGTTGGGGTACATCATAAAAAATGGAAGAGGAATATTTTTAAAAAATAATTGGCTGATATATAATCTGTCTTCAATTAACCAGAATTTAACAATCTTGGAACTAATGACATGTGACACCACTCATTGTTACATATAAGAACTCACTTGAATAAGTTTTGCTTGATATCCTAAAATCTTGATTATGATTGACTTGGTGATTGAGGAACAAACGTTTCCTCTAGGAAATGAGGCTGTGTTTTAGGCTAATTAGAAGCTGACTGTTTTTTATCCACATTGGGCTATTTTTGATTCCAAACCAACAAGTAACATAGATGTTTCTAAGATCTATCTTCTGTTTACAGCCTAGGGAAGTTATAGCGGGGTGAGGAAGTGGGAGAATTATGGGGGTTAAGGCATTGCTAGGGGTTGTCAGGGAAAGGTCTTTGTGGTTCTCACTTCCATTCTTTATAGTGGTCACTGTTCCATGTAGAACCAGGTGTTTTTCAGAATTTTAGTCTCAGATTACAATTTCCTTTCTTTGTGTAATGATGGGAGTATTGTCTGCGGTTTAGATCAGGGTGAGTCAGAGTGATCGTGAAGTGACTGTGTTCTAAGATGGAGGATATGTTTCAAAATGGCATTGCCTGTGTCAAGTACTTCCTAACAGCCTGGATGATCCATCCCGCTTATGAGGAGGCAGGAGAGGGGATATGCTATATAACATGGAAGAGAGGAGGATGAGACTTGAAACCTCAAAAGTTCACTATTCACTAGAGTGCTTCTTAGTATTACCTTGCCCAGTCAGTCCATGTCACTTGGACTGTACCTTATCACTTTGCAAGTACAGCATCATGGCAGGGACCATGATGGACTGTGATGGAGCAAAGCTGCTCACCTAATCGTGCCCAGAAAGAACAGAGAAAGAGAGTGAAAGAGAAAACAAAAGAGGAAAGAAGGGGGAGGAAGAGGAAGAGGAAGAGGAAGAGGAGGAGGAGGAGGAACAGAAGGAGCAGTATCCAGGCTTCTTTCAAAGGCACATCCCCAGTGACTTTACTTCCTTCCACCAGGTCCCACCTCCGAATGTTTCCACCACCTCCCTTGGTGCTGCCTTCCACCTTGGTGCCACAGGATGGCACTAAGTCTTAACACATTTGTCAGATATATGATTGCAAATATTTCCTCTGATTTCATAGCTTGCCTTTTCGCTCTGTTGATTTTTTCCCCCTTTGAGGTAAAGCAGCTTTATAGTTTGATAGTGGAAAAATTTCCAGTTTTCACCAGTGAGTATCATGTTAACTGTGAACATGCCATATTTGATTTTTATTATGTTGGTGTAATTTCTCTCTATTTCTACTTTATTAGACTTTTATTATAAAAGGGCATTATTCTTGTCAAATGCTTTTCTGCATCTACTGATAGGGTCATGTAATTTTTAACCTTCATTGTGTTAATATGCTGTATTACATTAATTGATTCACAGTAGTTGAACCATCTTTGCATCTCAGGCATAAATCCCACTGTATAATCTTATAAATACACTGTTGAATTCAATTTATTTGTATTTTTGAGCATTTTTTCACCTATGTTCATCATGTTTGTTGGTCTTTAGTTTTCTTTTCTTGTATCTTGGTCTGACTCTGGTGTCAGGGAAATGCTGGCCTCATAAAATGAGTTTTAAATATTCCCTCTTTAATTATTTGGAAGATCTGAGGGAGATTGGTGTTAATTCTTCTTTAAGCATTTAGTACTGTAAAAGTGAAACACATTATTAAAGTCTTTTGTTCATAAGATTTTTTTTCTTTCCTTTTTTTTTTTTTTTTTTTGATTTTAAGACAGGATCTTTCTTCGGTGCTCAGGCTGGCCTTGAACTTGCAGTCCTTCTGTCTCAGTCTCTTGAGTCACCTGAAATTACAATTCGTGCCCAACTTCATAGATTTTTCTTTGTTGGGAGTTTTTTCAGTACTGACAATCTTTTTACTTACTTAGAGTTTATCTTTTCCATTTCTTCATGGTAAATTTACTTTTTACATTTGGTAAGTTTACTTTTCTAGCAATTATCCACTTCTTTTAGGTTATCCAGTTTACTCATAGTAGTATGAGTAAAAAAGTAACCCTTTTTCTTTCTGTGCAATCAGTTGCAAAGCTTCTTTCAATTCTAATTTTATTTGCATCTTCTCCCATTTTTGTCTATCTAAAGATTTATTGGTTCCATATCTATTGTTTTGCTGTTTTCTCTTTTATTTATTTCTTCTCCAGTATTGATTATATCCTTCATTCTGTTAACTTTTGTCTTAGTTAATTCTTCTATTTCTGGTTTCTTGAGGTATAAACGTAGGTTGTTTATTTGAGGTCTTTTTCTTGTGTAATGTAAGAATTTATCACAATAATTTTTTTCTTAGTATTACTTTTGCTCATCCTGTAAGTTTGTACAGGATGTTGTATCTTCATTTCTGTAAATATTATCTCATTTCCATTTTGATTTCCTCTTTAACTGGCTGTTCAAAATTATTCAGTTTCTAAATACTTGTGAATTTTCCATTTTTCCTTTCTCTGTCAATTTCTAGTTTCAATCCACTGTTAGTGGAACAGATATTTGGTATGATATCAATCTTCTTAAATTTATTAAGATTTATTTTATGACCTAGCATGTGATCTATGAGGAGAATGTTCTGTTTGTGTTGAGAAGAATGTATATTCTGCTTTTTTGGAATATATATTCTGTATATATTTTGTAGTATTCTTAGTTGTTTAAATCGTCTGTTTTTCTATTGGTTTTGTTTGGTTATTTTACCCTTTACTGAAAGTGGAATATTGATGTCTCCTACTATTATTGTTTTGCTATTTCTTTCTTCAGTTTGTGCATGCTTGCTAGGCAAACCTGGGTGCTTTGTTGTTAACATTTGTATTTCATTGTTATTTCTCACTGATAGATTCACTCTTTATCATTGTATGTAATGTTCTCTATTTCTTATGACAGTTTTTGGTTTAGAGATTATATTATTAGATACGAATATATCCACCCCTGCTTCTTTAACGTTTTCATGACTTCTTTTTCCATTCCTTTACTTTCAACTTATATGTATCCTTAAATCTATAGTGAGTCTTTTTGGCAAGTATATGGTTGTCTTTCTTTTTTCAATCCATTCGGTTACTGTTTTGATTGAGAAGTTGTTATGCTTTAGATATTATTAGATAATCCTGATGGGGATTAACTGAGTGGTAACTGAAAGAGCGTAGGGTGTGGCTGGAGAAAGTGGGCATGGGAGGCATCCTTTGGGGTATACATATTTTGTATCTGGCAAGTGGAGTCTCTCTCTCTCTCTGCCTCTCTTTCCTGGCCATGTTCTGAGCCACTTCCCTTCATAACACTCTTCTGCCATGATATTCTGCTTCTCACCTTGAACCTCAATGAATAGATCAGGCTGTCTGTGGATGGAGACCTTTGAAACCATGAGCCCCAAATAAAATTTTCCTCTAAATTTCTCTTCTCAGGTGTTCCAGTCAAAGCAGTAAATAAGCTGATTAAATCTATATACATGTAAAGTAATTATTGATAAGGAAGAATTTACTATTGCCCTTTTGCTGATTATTTTTGTCCATCTTACAGTTCTTTATCCATTTTTCTTTTCCCTTGATGTCTACCTTTGTGTTTCATTGATGTTTTAAAGAAAATTGGTATGCTTTGATTACTGTTTTCTTCTGCACAACTTCTGTATTTTATTTGTGGTTGACATAAGACATATAAGACATATGTTTTATATATAACAGTCTATTTGTTAACAACTTAGCTGTAAATACACAAATACCTTTTTATTCCCCTTCACACTTTGTATTACTGATATTACAATTTACACCTATATTTATATTGTAACTACTAATAGTTCTGTACTCTAATTTTAACTTTTATGTTTGAAATAAAAGTGACTTGCCTACCACTATTATAAGAATAGAGTATTCTACATCTGTCTATATATTTATCTTTACCAGTGAGTTTTATTCTTATTGCTGCTTAGGGTTCATTTGTTTCAAATTGAAGAATTTTTTAACATTTCTTCTAAGGTAAGTCTAGTAACAAACTCTCTCCAATTTTATTTGTCTGAGAAAGTCTTTATATTTTTTCATTTTTGAAGGATAGTTTTGCTGGATATAACATTGACTGGAATTTTTTTCTTTCAGCATTTTGAAAATACCATTCTACTCTCTTCTCACCTGAAAATTTCCTATTTCAAAACATGCTGATAGTCTTATGAAGCTTCCTCATGTGAGATGAGTTGCTTTCACTTGTTACTTTGAAAAATTCTCTATGTGTTTGATTTTTGACAATTTGATTAGAATATGTCTTGGTGTTGATTTCTTTGGGGTCATTGATTTGGAGTCCTTGGAATTTTTGGATACATATCTTCATTTCCTTCCTGATACTTGTGAAGATTTTATTCATTATTTCTTGTTATGACATTTCTGGTTCCTTTCTAATTTTCTTCTACTTGTGTGATTATCTTAATGCATGTATTGCTTCCCTTGATGATGTTCTGTAAGGCTTTAATCCATCTTCACCTTTTTTCTTTCTTTTTTCTTTTTATTCCTCTGACCATATTTTTTAAAATCATCTCTTTTATGTATCTGCTTGACTGAGTCTAGCTGAACTCCTCTTTTGAATTTTCCCAGTTTGGTTATGGTATTCGTGAGCTCCAAAATTTTTGACAGACTACTCTAAAATTTTCTGTCTCTGTTGACATTTTCACTTTGGTCATGTTCTTATGAGTATATTGAACATTTTTATGAGAATTTAGTTTCCTCTGTCAGATAATTTAGGTATCTTCATTCATTAAGGCCAGTTTCTAGAGTTTCATGTTATTTCTTTATTTAAGTCATGTCTTCTTTTTTCTTCAATTTGCTCTACTCTTTAAATTGGTATCTATGCATTAAGATTAGGATATTATTTCTCCCAGTATTACTGATTGGTTTTGTACAGAAAATCTCCCCAGTTTGCCTGGTTAGAGATCCTTTGTGTAAGTCCACTCTACTGTCTCTGTTACTAGTAACCCATGAATGTCTGGGGTCTCCCATCTATTTACTGAAACAGAGAGAAAAAAGACATTTCCTTGTGTAGCATCCAAAGGTTTTGGAATGTTGGATGATCATTCCATCCCCAGGAGTAAGGGAACTCTTTCCTCCCAGGGACAATCCCTGTGAGCTGTGGGTTTTCTTCCACTTATTTTGCACTGAGTTGACAGAATAAGCTGTGTGGAGTTTCTACACTATTTTAGACTATCATCTTTGTTTTGGGTAACTTCAGGGAGTCTATTCCATGCTAGGTCCTGTCAGCACTCCAGGACAGAAGCCAGTCTCCTGGGCAGCACCTGGAAAAGTTGAAGCTTAGATGTGTGGTCCAATTTCTTCTCTCCTCAGGGAGAAGCTGGAGCTGGAGATTTCCTCCAGATCATATGGTGCTGTGCCATGAACAGGGCCTATGGTAAGAGACTGTCCAAAATTTTGAATTTCAATGTGGTTATTTTTGCACTCAAATGGGGTATAGGAGCCTCTCAAATAGTTTTTGGATTTCTCACTAACAAATATTGATCTGCACATTGTTTAGTCAGTGGAGGAAAGAAAAGTCCAGGGTTTCCTGGTCTACCATTTTGCTGATGTCATTTCTTAGTGATTTACAATCTAAATATTAAATCATGCAAAGTGTACTAACTGTTGCAGCTACTTTTTATGATATTTATATCGCTTTTTATCAGTTTTTTCCTTATATTTTACGAAAAACACCAGTGGAAACCTACAATATTTTTTACCAACATCATGATCTAATTTTGACTGTCTTGCATTGAATGAGAGTAAAATATATTTGCAAGCAAACAAGAAAAAAACTTCTATGGCAGTAGAATTTGATTTTTTGGTTATATAATTTAATTAAAACATCATGGAAATTGATAATGTGTAATAAAAATTGTGAATGCTATGTTGAATGTTCTAGGAGACATCAGTTTATACAAGGAGTAAAACTTTTATTCTGTTTTGTGCAACACTATTTTTACATACTAGAAAAATTCTAAAAATTGAAAAAGATTTAGTATTTTGATTGCTTCACCAATAGTCTTAAGATCTTATTCTATGTTCAAGAAACCAAAATGGTGAACTATTCAGTGTGCCTATACTCAAGGATAGGCTGTTAAAAGGTGCCTTGGATGTACTTTAAAAAGTGGAAAATGATTTCATATTTAGCAGGATTAAATCAAAGCAGGATTTCAAATGTACAAACATGTCATCTCTTTGTAAATTTTGCATTTTCTAAATTTTAATTAACTTTTGACTTTTTAAAATTGACTAATTAAATTTTAATTTCTAATTTTTAATTTGACTAATTGACTTTTTCAAGAAATAGTAACTGTCTTATGAAACACCGTAGGCTAATGAGTCTCAAAATTAACTTGTCTCTCCCCTAAGTCTTAGAATCAGTTTCAGTTGTTAACACAATAGATCAGGTGGTCATATCCCATCAACTTTGTAAATCCAATGAGTCCAAAACTGAACCCATCACCTTGCGTGCACTTTTGCTTTGCAGCATTATCCACATCCTTTGATGAGTCCATCATCTTTTGGGGCACTCAGCCTCTTTTCTTGGAACATGTCATTGCCTCTCTTTCTCCTTTACCTCCAACATATACAAATTCATTGGTAAAAGTTCTCTCATCACCTTCAAGATAATTCTTTTTTCCTACAAGATAGTGTACACACAGTTTTTTTTAAACCATGGTCTTGTTTATGCCTGTGACTTCTTCCCTCATGTATCTCATTCTATAAACACTGGACTGCACACAGCATTTGCTGATTTCATTGCATTTCTAATGAAATGCTCTTTGCTAATCTTAACCCTAAATCTCAACAGTTTATCTAGCTAAACTGTTCTTGACTTAGGTCAGGTGTCAGTCTTCAATGAACCTTCTCCTCTAGTGAGTTCCAAGATATAATTGGCATAAAATATTTTCAATTGCCATCATTACATTGCCTAAGTAATTTGTCCAGTTTTTTTCTGGTTTCTTATTGCCCGATCAGACCATCTTAATTATGCATTTACTTGAAGTTTGGGAATTTCATGAAGAAGTTATCTGTTGTGCCCATCATTTTATACACTGTGTCAAGAGCAATAGTTAGAATTTTGTATTTCCTTAAGTAATGTTTGCTGAATGGATTAATAAATTAAAATACTTTGTATTCCAAAAAATATTTCTGATATTGGATAGCTACCTTTAGGGACAAAATTAATTAAAATTCATATCATCAAATGTTTTAAACCTAGCCAGGCACTGTGACACATGCCTGTAATCCCAGCACTTTGAGAGGTTAAGACAGGAGAATCGTGGGTTCAAAGCCAGCCTCAGCAAGGTGAGGTGCTAAGCAACTCAGTGAGACCCTGTCTCTAAACAAAACACAAAATAGGGCTGAGGATGTGGCTCAGTGGTTGAGTACCCCTGAGTTCAATCCCTGGTACCAAAAAACAAAAAAAGAATTTTAAACCTAAAATGAAAACTCTGTTTTTTCCCATTTTGGAACTTTAGTTTAAAAACACATATATACAGACATACTACAAAAGCCTGGCTTTAGATACATATTCTGAGGTCATGAAATTGATCTTACTGAATCAATAATTTAAAATTTTGTGACAAAAATGAAGTATGATCAATATTGTCTCAAACTGAATATTAATATTAACATTATTCTTTATTTTAGTTAAGAAGTAGAACTCCTCAGAATGTATATACATTTTTATTTATAGTCCTGAGTAATTAAAGTCCCATTTCCTTTATTTGTCCTCACATTTGAAACAAGCTTCCTTCTGCAGGAGCTGTTCCCTTTGCCATCTCCTGGTGAAAGCAGAATGGACTCTCATTCTTTTCTAACTTGAATTTCACCCAAGACTTTCTGACGGTCACATTTTCACAGTTTCAGAGGGTAAATATGAAGGGTGGTGGTGATCTTGAGTTATCAGATTTCATCAGAGGAATTATAGCACTGGAATCTTTAATTCAGTTTTGATAATAACATCAGCTAAAGGTTCGGTGTGCCTGTCTGTTCCAAATTACCATCCATCCCTCTCTCACCACACACAATGATATTTTTTTATGCAAAAGTTTTTCACCATGGAATGTGAATTTAAAACTGCAAAGAATAAATAAGAGTACTTTAAATTCTTAGGTATTTCACAGAACATGTAAAGGAAAATCATTATTTCCTTTATTGAAACAAAGATAAAGCAGTAATTACAATTTTGCATGTAACTTATTTTTATCCTTTTCCTAAAAAGGTATATTTAAATATATATACAGAAAACAACAATAATCGACCAACCACCATAAAGGTCAGTGATAAGGTGGCCAATATCTTTTATTTCTTCTGTTTTTTACTGTGACTTATGTTTGCATCAGAAACAATATTTAAGTTTTATATAATTGCCAAAATTGAACAGCAGAGGGCAGAAAATAACAAACTGTTTCTGGGAGTACATTATTTTATTCAACTGTTGTAATTTTCAAAATTGATTTTATTATTGATCACTTTAAGATAAGTAGTCTAGAAAAAAGAAGTTTATAAGTGCTAAAAATAGAACTCTGGACATATAAAAAATAAATTCCCCAAATTTCCTATTTATTTGCAGAAACATTAACTTCAATTGATTTAAATATCTTACAATTAATACAATTGACAACATTTTGCACTTGAAAATAGATAAATTATTTAAGATTACAGTGCATTGGAAAATTTTCATGACTTTCATGAATTGAAAAATTTCATGAATACAGTTATGCTGATATTATAGGAAATTTTGCAGATGTGTGAAAGGTGCATACATAAGCACACTGTGAATATAGAACAGCAGTTGAGTTACTGGTAATGCTTGCTGAAATTTTTATTTATACCTCATATATGAATTACAATTGGTCAGTGGATAGTGATATTTACCTGAGATCCTACATACTTACTAGGAAAAATGTTCTATGATTCAGCAAATTCTTGTTTATATAGAATGTAATTCAGTCAATTTTGAGTTTATATCTGCTCTTGACCTTGAAATAGGTTAAGATGAAGATAGTTTTTGAAACATTATTATCTTTTGTAATTCAATTTACATTGATCAACACTTCAAAAATCATTTTCCATGTTCAAGCTACTTTCTCCCAGCTCGCTGGTATTACTTTGTATGAAATTGAGGATTATTTTTGTGAAAAAATTGAAGGAAAAAAATGACTGAAGAGTCATTTTAATTTTGCTATGTCCTATTATCTATACTTTTAGATGTTCTTTTTTAAATTGGAAGAGTTAATTTCAAATACATTCTTGTACCTTGCATCACATATATTGGTTAAATGTATATTTTTATTAAATTCTTTTTCATGTTGCAATTTTGGATGTGTGTGTATCTTTCTATTTTTATCCTTATTGAATTTTTAAAAACTAATGCCCTTTGGTTCAGAAGACTGACTTTATACCTACTGAAGAATTTTTATATACTGACTTCAATAAATTCTTAGTGATAGAATTAGAAACTATTTTGACCTGTAATGTATATATTTAGTAATAGATTATAGTTTTTCTCCTTTATTGAGAATTAAAAAGGAAGGTCATGATATGAAATCACAGGATTTAAAAGTCATAGAGAACCTTTGTTCAGCTTCTCATTTTTAAAATGGAGATACTGAGTCCCAGTGTGATAAAGGGGGAAATATCAGTAAATACATTCAATAAGGAGCCTTCAGGAGTGATATTAATGTCATAATTGCTCAAGAAGTTAAAATGATGGGCTAAGTCTCATGGCATTTTGGAATATTAGTAAATTCCTTTGTTAGTGTTGTGGTCCCCAAACTCCTGCCTACTATAAAAAGTTCCTTTAACTCGTTCTTTTATTTCTTTGTTTAATCACAAAAGTCATACAATTTGATGAGAAATTTCTGAGACAGCAGAGGGAATGGCCAGAGAAGCTTCTCAGGGATGGGTTTGGCAAGCAGTGCGAAGAGCATAAATTCCACAGGGGCAACTATAATCTTCATTCTTCTCCACCGACTTCCTTTCTACAAACTTTATATTCCTAGCTATATTTTCCTTTTCCAGTGGCTTGTGTCTACTAAGCCACGAAGTAGCTTACTTCCTTTAGGAAAAGATGTTTTGAAACTGAAGGCCAAGATGTGGTGGTATATCAAGTTTGTAACTAAGTCTCTAAAGATTCTGCAGCTCTGTGGTCTTTCTAGACTAGCCTGAGCTGCTACTTTTCCTTCTCCTTCTTCCTCTTCCTCCTTTTCCTCCTCCTACCCCTCCTCGTCCTCCTCCCTTCCTCCTTCTCCAACGAGCCTGTCTTTTTTTTCAGTCCGTATAAAGAAAGGACATTTAAGGAGCCAAGTCTACATCTCTGTACAGCGGGAGAGAGCCTGCAGTGAAGGCAGCAAGAGCTTTCCACGCACGCAGTATGGCTTGGCAAGTCGACATCACAGCGCAAAGGAATACACATATATAGACGGAATTTCCATGTAAAGCACTTCACACATTCAGTCTCCTGAATATTCTCCTACTCAACTTTAACCTTTAGGGCTAGAATTCTGGATTTTTCCTGGATCCTGGCTACATCACATGAAGCCAAAGTTCACAGTTTTGGAACACTTCCTCTGAGTATTTTGTTGGTTTGTTTGCTTTTCACCTAAGTTAAGTGAGGTTGATAGCAGCGTTCCTGTATTGCTAAGTGGGTTTTCACATAAGATGGAAGATAAAAATCAAAATTATTTTTAATGTAAAACAATAGGGCCTGGTGAGAGAGCACTCCATCGCTAACAATAATTAGCAAGTCGACTTCTCATGCACAGCAGCCGGAAATCAGCCATGCTGCATTTGATCCAGGCTGGAGCATCTCCTAGTGAGAGCTGCAGCAGCGGCACAATCATAGCTCCAGGCTGGAAAAAATCGCTGTCCTCGGTGCTGAAAGGCAGAAGCACTCGGTGGGCGCGACTGCTCCGGAGACCAGAGGTCTTTCCAAGGGACAGCGGCTGCCGGGCTCTGAGCAGCGCTTTCTCAGCACCGCGCACGCGAAGCTGCCAGTGCTGCCCGGGGTGCGGGGCACCGTGCGGGGGAGGGGTGTGCGCGCGAGTCCGTGGCCTGCTGCGAGTCGCGCACGCGCGCCCGAGACTGCCTGCTCCTCTCTGTGACTTGCCTGTGTGTGCGCGTGTGTGTATGTGTGTGTGTATGTGTGTGTGTGTGCGCGCGCGCGCGCGTGAGAGAGAGGAGAGAGGGAGAAGAGAGCGCGAGAGAGGGTGAGTGTGTGTGAGTGCATGGGAGGGTGCTGAATATTCCGAGACACTGGGACTACAGCGGCAGCTCCGCTGAAAACTGCATTCAGCCAGTCTTCCGGACTTCGGGAGCGGGGACAGGGAGCAGGGCTTCAACAAGCCACCAGCAGGACCTGGGAAATAGGGATTCTTCTGCCTCCACTTCGGGTTTTTAGCAGCTTGGTGCTAAACTGCTGTCTCAAAATGCAAAGGATCTAATTTGCTGAGGAAAACGGCCAAAGAAGGAAGAGGAGGAAAAGGAAAAAAAAAGAGGGGGTATTTGTGGATGCTCTACTTTTCTTGGAAATGCAAAAGATTATGCATATTTCTGTCCTCCTTTCTCCTGTTTTATGGGGACTGATTTTTGGTGTCTCTTCTAACAGCATACAGATAGGTAGGTACCCTTTGTGCTATGCTTTTGAATTGTGCATAATTTGGTGGTAATCTTTGTTCACAGTGGACAAATTAATTCATGTCATGTAGACTTATGTCATACCTTGACTGCATTCCAGATTTATACTACCTACAATATACATGATTTTCTTAGGATGAAGCAAAGGAAAACGACTGTGCCTTTGATACAATAAAGGAAAAGGTCTCATTTCTGACCCCCAAATTTTATTAATTCTGCCTTAAGGACATCTCCCAGTTTGCTCAGATTCTTTAGGGGTCTGAATGCAAAGCTTGTGAATATGAGTAAAAGCGAATGCTTCTGGCCACCTACCTTGCCCTCAAGACTCTCATTAGTGTCTTGACCCTTTGGCTACCTTTTGGACGTTCTACCCAGGCTGCCCGATTCCGTATATGTGTTTATTCGGCCTATTAGCGAGAATAAGAGACTCCTGGGCTTCTGGGTGCTAGCGGGCTCCCCTCCTCTCCCTCCAGGGCACTGACACGGTTCTCTTGCTTGGTGTTTGTTCTTTGCAGGGGGTCTGTTTCCAAGGGGCGCCGATCAAGAATACAGTGCATTTCGGGTAGGGATGGTTCAGTTTTCCACTTCGGAGTTCAGACTGACACCCCACATCGACAATTTGGAGGTAGCCAACAGTTTCGCAGTCACCAATGCTTGTAAGTAATGAATATTCATGCCTTTCTAATGCCGCACGCACGCGGAAAGCTAGCAATGAGAGTGTGGGATGGTTGTGTGTGTGTGTGTGTGTGTGTGTGTTTCTGCGTGTCAGTGTGTGGGTGTGAGTGACTGCACACGCGCCTGCGTGTGAAGGCTTAGAGAGAAGGTGGCTGTAATCTCAGAGACCCCGGCTAGCTGGGAGCACAAACGGGACGAAAGGCATTGAAGAGTGTGCGCACTAGGGAATTGGGGTGGGGGTTGGAGCTGGGGGCGTCTTTCTTGGGTTCAGGGGCGTCCTCGCTTGTCTTGAGTGCTTAGAGAAGCTCTCCCCACCCTCTCCCCCCTCGCGCGCCTATTGGCACCCTGCCAACAGAGAACACGCTGTTCCCCAGGGCGCGCTGTCAGGCTGTTGGACAGATCCCACCGGGAACTGCCGGAGCCCTGACGCCTGCCCGGCAGCTGCAGCCTGCGCTTGTGGTCCGGGCTTAGAACCGCAGCCTCAACTCAGGCTCATCCTGCGGCCCCCGCGAGCCTCAGGCTCTCTCTTCCGACAAGTTGTTACAATGGTTCTGGAGTTGGGCTTGGGGCTGTTACATAACGCCCACCCGAGGGGCGCAGCGCAGCAGGGAGCGAGGCCGACACAGGCCCAGCCCAGGTCGGGTGGGGTAGGTGGCTGTGGTAGGGGGCTAGGGTTGGGGGAAGCGCGGTCCCTTCCTCCAAGGAGCTCCTGCCTGAGTTGAAGGGGGCGATTCCGCCCCGGGCGCCGCTGTCTGCTAGCCCGCGGGGCGCGCTTTGTTCCCAGGTAGCCCGGCTTCAGCAAAGGCTGCTGGAGGAAAAGGAGTGGAAAGCAGTTGAATCCGACCGAGTTTTAAAATCTGAAGAAGTCGCTGATCAGCCATTTTAGTCTTTGCAGTTCTCCATATTAGCCTACCACTCCGCCCCGTGGTCGGGGACTCCTGACGAAGGCCCATCAAGGCTTCAGATAAAGTAATAGAAACCAAGCGATTAGGTGTCTGAAAGGTTCAATGGAAAGGTTGACAGTCCTTTCCTGGGTCCGCGCCCCCGCCGGCGTGGGCAGTGCAACCGCTGCCTGTGTACCTTCCTGCCGGGTTCTCAGAGCTGCCATCATTTCCTGCCGGCTGGGTTGGGGTGATTCTTTCCTGCCGTGATGTTCGCAGTTCTTATTTCGTAGGTAACAATTTGGGGGAGATTTGTAGATGGCTTACCTCCCACTTTGGCTACACTGTAAAGGAGCTGGAGGAAAATTACCATAGGAAAAGCCCAACTGCAGCGATCCCACATTAGACAAACAACTGGTTGCCATCCCACTTCCTCATATTAAGCTTTAATCACGCATTCGATGGTTTGGCTTGATTATAATATCAGGAACATCATCAACTCATTTTGCAACTACTGTCACCCGGATGAATGAAAAAAATGAATAATTTCCTTTGAGTGATAGAACAGGGGCATTATTGTGTCATATTAGATGACCAGAATCCAATTGTTCATGAGGGACCCATTGAAGGTTTCAGTGCTGTTTTCTTCAAATGCTGATGTTACATGAGAACGACCCCCCCCCCCCGAAAGTCAAAGTGGATTTGCAGCTTCAAAAAATGTCACAGAAGAATATATCAGCAAATTTTAGTACATAACAGAAATTTTTTTAAAAAACTGCTTTAAATTTTAAAGGCTTTCTTGCTTGACCTACTTACCTACTAGAACTAGACTTGGTTTGATAAGTTTCCATTTTTCCTATAAGTTCTATAGGCAACTCTGTTGAGTAACTGTATGTAACTGTATACTAATGTGACAATATTTTGAAAAGTAATGAATCCTAAGGGAAGACTATGGGTATTGGGAGTGAGTTTTAGTGTGGACACCTATAAATTTTGAAAATAATCAATAACTGAGAAGTTCATTCATTGGTGAAAATAATGAGAGGAGCATTCTGAGAAAATAGTAGATATGTCCATTAAACAAAATGGATATTCTTTGATTCTAACACATGTTGAATTACTGTGTTGGGTCTTTGTAAAGATCAAAGATTATAGTTAACCTTAGAGTAGGTTTAGGTTATTGGCACACACACACACACACACACTATATACATATATATATATATATATATATATATATATATATACACACACACACATATATATAAAATGTGTGTGCATGAATGTATATACATGTATGTTTGCAAACATTTTACAGGTCTTACTGAAATAAAATATATGTCCAGAATATGTGCAAATATCACACACACATATAATTTCTGATATTTTAAAGAATGAACATATCCATGTAATAAATGTATGGGTTCTATTTTTTAAAAAAACTACAAAATTTAATGCTTTTGATCATGGTTCTGTGAAGCTCATATAATCACATCTTCATTTTGTCCAGATTTTCTGTTTTTCTCAGAAAGTGAAACTGAAATAAAAAAGTGCATATCTTTAGATCCTAAAATTAACCCTTTTATGGATTATTATTCTAGAACCCTAAAATTATTTGGAGCAACTCAATGCACGTTAAAGAACATGAGAATTCAGAATCTCGGCATTTGTACTTCCCATGTTATAAGTAATCTTACGAATTACTACAAAGAACTAGCAGAGCACTATTACCAAAAGAGCCTCATGGGATAGAATTTTCTGCAGTTGACATTGACTCGTTGAATGGGTAAACCACTTCACATATTTGTGACAGTTTCTTTATTCATTTAGGAATTTCAAATGAATCTATGAAATGGATTCTTTAGCACCTCCTTTTTTGGTGCTAAAGACAATAGAAAATATAAAATTAGTCTATTTCTTCTCAGAGAGTGAAAGAGAGGGAGAGATGCTTATGTAAACTATAACCACAAAGTCACCAGTCAAGAAATGAATGGGATCTCCAATGTCAAATTTGCTGAGATGAGTCTTCCGTATTTAATTCCTACTCAAGGTTTTTCTCGAATGTCTTTCTTTTGTTTTCTTGCATTTTAAATTTGGGGAGCCCATAATCTTTCTCATATAAAATGGACTTTACAGTATTGCATACTTTGAGAGATAAGACCAGAGTATCTTTTCCTCATTTCCACTAAAAACCTAAGAAATGGTACTCTGATTCATTTGTTAAATAATTGTATTGTCATTCAATGCTTATAAGGGAGATTGTTCTTCATTTTAGTTAAGCCATAAAAATCTCACAGAGTTAGATTTATATATTAAGAAAGTGGGATTTCATAGTTTTATGTTATAATTTTAACAGAAACAAGACTATTTGTTCAGTAATTTAATTTCATTACTGGGATGAAGGAACTTGTTTGGAATTGTTAAGGTTGATATTGAGTTAAATATCCAAGGAGACCTAATGAATGGGTACATTAAGCATATGAAAATGAAGTTAAATTATTCTGTTCTGAACTAGGTGAAATGACTATGTGCATTGACTGGGCACAGCTGTTTTTAGTCAATAGTGGAATTATGAAAGTACCTGTTCAGTCTTATTTGATTCTGTGGATACGTGAAGAAATAAAGACTGATTTCCAGTGTCTTTCCTTCTTTTCTCTGTCCTTTCCTCTTTCCTTCTTTCCCCTTCCTCCTTCTTTTCTTTCCTCCGTCCCTTTCATCTTAACTACATACAACACAACAATTTTTTTTTACCCCCTGAGGGTTATTCAAAGCCTCCATTATGAGAAAATACAACGCCTAAAATCAGAAAGAAACTTGAGACTAGCACTGTGCTCAGAAGCTGAAACTAGTAATGGGCCTCAAGATTTCATTCATTCACTCAATAAATGTTTATTGAATGCCTTCTAGTTATCAGAGAATAAACAAATGCTTTTCCCTTGGTAACTCAGTTTTTCTGAACTTTTCCCTGTGGTTTAATAGTTTATATGCCTTAGAGGCTTCGATGTCTTTAGTGTGTACTGGTAGCCGAGAACTTTAGTGTATGTAAAGGCATTCTGGTAGTTCTTAAACATAAGTAACTTATTACAGTAATCTAAAAATCTGAATTTTTGAGAAAATAATAAATTCGATATTAGTGTTTGTAAATATACCACATGGTTAACTAACAGAGCCAACGGCAGATTTTAGGAAAATACTAAGTAATTTTACATGCTAAATAATTTTAGTAAACTTTGGTGCTATGCTAATTAGCAAAACTAAAAAAATAAAACAGTCTAAAACGGTGATAAACATGAGTATTTGATCCCATAGCTTTTTGGGGATTAAAGATGTTAAATATTGGGCTTACTCTTCAAAATCTTCTGAATCTTGATGAATGACTTTGACAAATAGCTATTAGTTTAATTAACAATAATTTATCAATTTATATTTAATTATAAATTCCATAAAGCAAAGTAAATTGTAAAAATATTAAATTGAAAGAAACAGCAAATGAAAATCTACTTTTTCTGTAAGCCAGCAGATGGAGATGTTGGAGAAAATACTGTGTTTCATAAAACTGTTGCGTACACTGAATCCCTTTTAAAACATTGTAAACAAGTTTACTTAGAGAAACTGAGAAACTATAAAGAAAATCTAATTTGAAAAGCTTTATTTAAAAGGTTGTTTAAGAAAGAAAGTTCAGTTCCTCCTTTTAAAAACAGATTACTTTAGATTTTATTTGTTAAATAAATTATCTTACATCTTGTAGACTTGTTCATAAGCATTTAGGAACAGAATCGATTGCAACTGCTCTTAACAGGGAGAAAATTCTAAAATTATATTTTTCTACTTTTAAACCTTGATTACACAGATACAATTTTTGAGGTGTATTTCTTATTATTGAATTTTAGTCACAAAATTCATTTATCATTGGAGAGTATCAAGAAAATGATGAGCGCGTACAAAACAGAAATCCAAGAATGCCGTTGGTTGAAATACTCTATTTGAGGATGAGAGAAACTACATGTGTAAATAAAAATTCCTTTATGAGATTATGGAAGCTTAAATGAGCAAGAATTTACTCCTGTGTGATGCCTCCCTGAGGTCTTACAAGCTTCAATCTGCTGACTCAAGAAGTGTGGAGCATTTCTGTTTCACCTCAAGCCTCAAAAGTGCTGGAGTTAGTGTACTGTAACATTATGACAAGCCGCTGTGGATTCATGCATTATGGGATCCTCTCATAAAATATCTTCCAGTAACACTCTGTAAATGTTCAAACTTCTTTGAGCCCAGAAAATTTTGGAGAAGGCTGAGAAAGATCAGTTGGTTCTTGATTATTCCAGTATGTATTGTGGTATAATTGTGTTTTCAGATAATGCATTTTCTCCTCTTCCTTCTCCTCCTCCTTTAAAAAAAAAAGTCAGTAAACTTAATCTGCAGAACACATGCTATTTCAGAAAATAAAAATCTAAATTAAAGCAAGGAATTTTTTTTTTTTGCAAAAATTTTATAAGTGAGTAGAGGGCACGTTATAATTAATACTGAAGTCTTAAAGCAAATTAAATATTTGATTGGGATATTTATAGTTCTCTTGGTAAATTATATTTCTTTACCAATTGTATTTACTGAATATTTCCCACATTCTCTTAAAATATTAACTCTTTATTATGAAGAATTTTTGTCAAAATTTCTGAGCTTTTTTCTAACGATTTAATAATTGGTAAACCTCTTATAATGCTGTGCCTCTAGGTACAAGAGGAAAATGAATTGCTGAAATCAAAATTAAATTTCAAAATTATCCATGACATAGAAAATTTTAAACATCAAAATGTTTTTCAGAATAGATTTTGCAAACTTGGAAAAAAGAGAACGTGGTTCTTGCCAGTGGTATTGATTCGAAGTGTAACACTTGTTATTTTTTGGTTTTATTTAATTTAAAAATATTTTGTTATTTTTGGTAATCTTAATTTACAGAATGAAATTATTTAAAAATTAACAAGGAGAATGTAAAATGTGACCTTCTTGAGGGCAGGACAAGCTGCTGTTAACTTTCTGTTTTTTTAAAACCTCCATAAATTCTTAGGGCATTGAGGCAGTTAATAATTATTTATCACTAAACACCTTTAATTTTACACTAGACTTTTTGCCATTAAATTATTCTTTTTGAAGTTAGAATTTTGCTTTTGTTATACAGTTCAATTTCAAAATAAACAAAGTACTTAATATCTGCCTCAAATCCTATTTAGACAGAGGTATAATATATTTATTTTTATTTTCATTTACAAGTTAGTTAAGTTCATAGTCATTATCTTTATACTTAAAGCTTCACTGACACCTATTAAAATGATTTCTAAGTGTATGTATAATACACATTTAAATTTTTTTATAAATGCTAACTGATGGAAAGCCATGCTGTGAGTTCTTTGAAGGCCTGGCTGTATTCTAAGTACCCTGGTATAAGACTGCTCAGCTTCCATTTTAAGTTTTGATTTTACCAAAAGGGGTCTATACATTTTCCTTCAGTGGTCACAAATATATCTGTGAAAATTCCTTGTTGCCTCCAGCCAGAATATTATATGCCACAATGTTTTGTATTAAATCCTTTAGTGCAAATTTTTTACAAAAGGTACAGAATTTAAAATATTGAGTTTTTTTTTCTTTTAGAACATATCTGGGAATGGAATGTTCATGGACATGATTTCATATTGTGGACCAATTGCTTTATTTGCACTAATGTGTATGATTATTTTGTATCCCTGTCTCTCCCACACATCCTTTTTGTCCTGTAGCCTCTCTCTAGAGTTATTTTCCAGTAAGTTTGTTTTGTCTTATTTGTATGGTATTAATATATTTTTGAAGGGGAAATACCTATGTAATGACATATTGAGAAAATTGTCCAATTGCTTGCTACTAATTTATCGCTTAAGGTTCAAGTCTGTATTAAAATTTAGACTCTTGAAATTTTAGTTAGTTTTAATTTTCATCTCTCCCCACATTTCTCAAATGACAGTTTTCTTAGTTTTTTTTTTTTTCTTGGAGTATGCCTGAAAATTTTACTTTATAGATTTATATAATTTATTCATATCTATTCAATGTTAATAGTCATTTTTTCTAATCATTTTAGTATGTAAAATATGAGTACAAATTTTGTTGAGTTGAGAAATGGTCTAAATTATAGTTTGTGTGAAATAATGCAAATATGACATTTTATTTCTATGATGCTTACTTTCCTTTTATGGAAATTAATTTCAAATAATAAACCTTTTTGTATTTAATTGATTTATTGTCCTCTGATAGTTTTACTCTGATGAACTTCAGTGGGTCTTAGAAGGTACACCTGGAATATAAATATTTTAGTATAATCTTTCAAATACCGAAATTATACTGATGGAAATGAGAGAAATTTCTTTATATAAACTGAGTATACTTTGTTCTTATTATTAAAATATAGTGGAGTATTACCTGATTCTTCATCACTGTAATAGAATATATGAGCTATGTTGTTTCCAACTTCAGCATAAATTTAATAGAAACTCAAGTTATGTAATTTTATATAAGAAAATTTTTTTCTCTGCCCATAACCTTTTGTGGCTAATATTAAATTTGTTAATTAAAAATAGTTCTGTTTCAGATTTAGCATTCATTTTACAATTACAGTTATTCAAGCTATAACTGTAAGAATATGTCAGCAATTTCATTTTATACATTCTATTTCGTATGCATGAGTAAAAAGATAGAATAGGAATGTTGAAATAAACATTTTCAGGGTAAGGAAGAAATTTATTCTTCCTCATTGTGGATTGATATTGGCAGATTTCCTAAAATGTGGGAGGGGAATCTGTGGAGAAAAAGGAAAAAAAACTCTAGGGGGCTTGGTCACTTGGTATACTAGATAGGGCTGTAGGAATTTGGATCTGGGAATGTATTTTCTTTCTTTCTCCCTTCCTCCCTCCTTCCCTTTCTCTCTCCTTCCCTCCCTCCCTTCCTCCCTCCCTCCCTTCCTTCCTTCCTTCCTTCTCTCTCTCCTTCCTTCCTTGCCTCCCTCCTTCCTTCCTTCCCTCCCTCTCTCCTTAGTACTTGGTACTAATTTGCAACATTTTAGACATATTTCTCAAGGACTATATGTCAGCTATTTATTATGAGTTACATGTTTAAAGGGGAATCTTTGTTTTCATTGATCCAGATACCACATAAAGAGTTTCTACAATTTTATACTGAAGGGAGGGTCTTCTGCTCCCCAAATCCTCTTCGTTCAATGCACTCTAGCAAAGAAATGTGTGGAAGTGGAGGTCGCTAGGGTGTGTGTGCGCTTTGCTGGTTTTCCTTGAAAAATAAATTTCAAATTATGTCATGATTTTGTCTTTATCCATGTCTTCCGTTTGTGAGAAATTAAACAATTTTAATCTTGTTTTAATATATGTATGAAATTGTAATATTTGTTTTGTAATTTCTAAGTAGTTTCGTGACTCATAATTCTACTTATTTTTCCAAATTTTAGCTGTTATTACCTTACAGTGTTATTACTATTTTACATATAGAAAGAAATTTTAGGAGTATATACAGTTCAAAAGGGGATATCAAAAAGCTATGAGGATTGTGATCTTGATCAATACATGAGGTTTTCATCTGTGAAGATAAAAAATTTCTCTTATTCTTTGTGCTTTGTAACCCTGGGGCACAGATTAGAATTGATTAAACATCTGCACTTGGAACTGAATTCTAGTTCTGCTACTAGGTATGTGTTATTGGACAAGTTGCTTATCTACATCTCAGTTTCCAACTCTGTAGAAGGGAATCATACATTAAGCATCATTTTAAAGATATGCAATATCTTTCAATAAACAATATGAAATGTATTTGGCCAAAAGTGTGCAATGTGCATAAAAGTTAGCTTTTTTTTTTTGGTACTGGAGATTGAACTCAGAAGTACTGGACCACTGAGCTACTATCCCCAGCCCTATTTTGTGTTTTATGTAGAGACAGGGTCTCACTGAGTTGCTTAGTGTCTCGCTGTTGCTGTGGCTGCTTTTGAACTTGCAATTCTCCTGTCTCAGCCTCCCTAAGTGCTGAGATTACAGGCTTGCGCCACCGCGCCTGGCTAAAGTTAGCAAATTTTTGATCTTGCATCCTGTGTTAGTATCTTTGGAGTATTCTCACAAGCACTTGCTCTGAAAGGCAAAGGACAAAGCTAAATGCATTTCTATTTTCTTGTAGAAACCTTCTTTTATTGCTTGCATAGCTGTTCAGGATATGTACTATTTGGTGACAAAGAGGAGACTAACAAAATAAATCACACAAACCACGTTTTTAATGCAGTACAGCGTAACAGTTTTTAAAAGCAGAGGTGCTGAAACTCAAGTAATAGTGCATTCCCTTTATTGCATATCATTTATATTTCAGGATGTTGAACAACTTACCCTTAGTAGATCACTAAGTTCCTAATTAAGATATTTCAACACTTTTCCCAACTGACTGCATTATAGATTCCTAACATTTCATTTGATTGAATCAATTAAGTTTATTTGTTTAAATGAAGTCGAGAGAACAAAAGTCTTGGGAATCAGGCAAAGATAGGTTTGAATATAATTAGTAGCTTTATGATACAATGCACAGTTTTGTTCTGTGTAAGATAAAGTTGAGTTTCCTTGTGAAACCTGATATTATTGGGGATATTAAATGAGAAAATAATTACTTCAATTAATTTTTCATAAATGTTCCCCGTATTTCTGTCTTCCATGTATATCTACTACTTGCTGGAAACTGGACATTGTGCTCAGAGTGAGGGAGGAGAATAAAATGGAAGTCCCTGTCTTCAGACAGGTTATAGATTTTGTAACTTAAATACTCACATGTAACTTCTATTTTCCAAACATGTTCGTATATTTCATGGTAGTTCTGTAAGGTTTGTAGAATAAGTGGAATTACCTTTATATCCATTTCTAGATGGGAAAACAGAAATTTAAGTGACTTGCTCTAAGCTACTTTTACTTGGGAAGAATTTGCCTAGAAAACAAGTTGGCTACATTCTGAGCCAGAGCCTGTATCAGTCTCTGCAGTCTCAGTTGACAGTGTAGCTAGTTGATTAGAACAGGCAATTATGGATTAGAATTAGATCCAAAACATTTACTTTGTGACTTTTTGTAAATCAGTTAAACTTTGTAGTGTTGTGTCCTCTCTGTAAAATAAGAATCATTATAACACCCGCTCCATGAGGTTATTGTTGTATTTAAATAACAATGGTTGTCCTATATAATTTAGTGATTAATATCCCTAATTTCAGTGATTCCGATTCTCAAATTCTTATTAGTCACATGCTTTAGGTGCACAAAAGTGAAGGTCACTAACAGTTTTTTTTGTGTGATTTTCAAAATAATGGACTTTAATAAAACCATTCAAGCTAATATTAGAAACAAGGATTTAATATTAAGCATTTTTAGGAAACTGGTGAGCACACACATTTTATAAGAACTTCGTTTTGTCCTTGATCTACAACTCCCCATTTTCTAAGTTCAACAGCAAGAACTGAAAATCATGCATAAAATAATGTACATTCTGTTTAACATTTAGCATTAATATCTGATGCCATTTAGTTATCAATTCCACCATTAATATATTCGAGCAATAACAATGAAGGGATGCATTTTCCACGAATGGAATGACTTGGAACATCCTTCACATTCCCTGTGAATTTTTTTCCTGGGGATCTCTGTCTGCATCTTGTTGCTAGTTGGCTCGCCCCCATGTCATCCTCCTCATACATTTCTTCCCCAGCATGAATAAAAAAGCTCTGTTTTCCTGGCTCTAGTCTGTTGAAAGGTCTGGACTTTTTTTTTTTTTTTTAAATGCACATGATTACGTGGTCTAGAAATTACTTCCTTTGGGAAACAGAGATGGAAACAGGAAATGCAGCCACTGATAATGAGTAAGAATAAGAATGTCCTACATATTAGCTAAACATTTTTTACAGTTTATAAAATATTCACTACCTCGTTTTGTGTTGACTCTCATTATTCTGGTGTTATATATTACAGATAATAGGAGCCATATAAACTCTAATAACTCTCAGGTAGTATAGTACGAATTGGGGTCAAAATTACTCAGTGAAAGTACATCTATATATTTACAAAAAAATTATATTGATGATTTTGGATTTGGGAAGGAAGTAGAATGCCCTGTATACAAGTAAACTGCCTATTTTCAAAGTAATTGTACTGTCCTGCTTGTATCCAACTAAAAACTTATCACAGTGTAGTCTTTCTTTTATTGTTCCTCAAACCTTTAGTAGAAGCCTGTTCTATGTTAATCACTTCAGTAATGTCTAAAATGACACTAAATTAAGGTTTTTGTGTTGGAAATTGTTCATGGGTGCAAAGTCTTTTATTTATAGTAAAACAATTCATTAATCTAGGTCAGCCAGATGATTTTCTTATTAAGTTAGAATGTGTAGTGCAGTTACTGTTTCTAGATCATTTATAAATACTATCCTATTCCTTGGAACTAGACCTGAATCCAAGTATTTTAACAGCAGAACTGGTAACTCTAAAACTTGCCCAGAAAACATAAAAATGATTCTTGGTGGCAAGTGAATACTGATTGAGAAGACATTTTGAAAAAATGGTTGGCCAAATGAACTAATGTTAATTCTAATGTCAATCACAGATCAATCAAAAACAATTTCAATTGTTTGATTTATATTTGGAGATGATGATTTATGATTTATATTTTATTTTGCATATGATTTTTCTCCTTTCATTGCCAAGTATTTTTAATTAAGTTTGAACTGGTATAGACTACAGAAATTATTGCATATTCTTTACATAAATACATTTATGTAGATTATAATGTTTAACTATAATAAACACTATTTCAGATTGTTACTGAAGAAGCTAGTTGTAAGTTTTATATTAATAGGTTTTACAACATATTAGAAATGTTGATGGCTGTGACTATTTAGAATAATGTAAGCAACATGAATACCTTGATTGTATCTCTTGCACTATTAAAACAGATTTTATATAACATAAACTTTTATTTTTAAAGCAGTTTGAGAATTTCTGGTGGAAAATTAGTATCTTAAAAATCAATGCATTTTAACATCTAAAAATGATATCAAATATTTACAATATTTTGTTGGTATTGTGGGTGATTTAAAATTTAAAACATGCAGTAATTTTGAATTAAGAATCTTAAGGTATGTATATTTTGAATTTTAAGAATTATTAAAATAATTTATATGGTAATTTACAAAGCACTACAAAGGGGATGTAATAAATCCTTTATTTATTTATTTATTTTTAGTTTTTTACTGGTTCATTTTGGTTATTTATGACAGTCCAATATGTTTTGAAATAAAAATCTTTTTGAGTCTTTCCTCCACACCCATTCCATTTCTTGAAGGGTTTCCAGAAGTAGGATTATAATATGTACTGTTCGATATCTTGATTGTTTCTCGCTACCATAAACCAAAGTATGTCTTTTACCTGAACAGAAATTTTCCTCTATCTTTTTTAATTATTGCAAAGTAGTCTGTTGTTTATCTTGCATTTTATTGATGATTACTTTCTTTTCCTCTATTTTATTTTATTATATTTTGGTGCTGGGGATTGAACCCAGGTCTTCACACATGCTAAGCAACCACTCTACCCCTGGGCTACACCCCAGCTTCTTCCTTTAATAATATATGCAAGTGGGTTTGTAGCATAAATTGTAATGAGTGAAATAATTTGTAGTCAAATTATGTTTGCATTTTGTGTAAATATTCAAAAAAAGCATATTAATTTATAATCCTACCTAGAGTGTATGAATGTATCTGTTTCTGCCTACTGTAAATGGTAATGTCTGACATTAAACTTTTTAAAACTGTGCCATTCTTTCATTACTTACACTTAAAATGGAAACACATCATTTGAGTGTGTGTATGTGTGTGCAAGTGTGTGCGTGTGCCTGTTTGTAGTTTTGTCCAGGTTTCTTGTTTTGGCATTGATATCCATTTATTGTGAGTTTATTTTTTACTCACTGATACATACATTAAATTAACAGATGCTTTGTTATGATTACAGCCACTTTACCCAGTTTTGTGTTTTTTTTAAACATGTTCATGAGTTTTCAGAATCATGATTTTAGCTCACAATTTTGTTTTTACCAGTACACATATTCTTAAATTTTATTTAGTTAAATTTCAAAATTGTTTTGTTGCTTCAGAATTTTTGTGCCTTGCTCCCAAAGGCTTCTCCTACTTAAGGTTATTTAAGTAGAAAAAAAACTGCTTGTGCTTTTATTAACAATTTCTTGATACAAAATAAATTTTTGATTTATTTGTGTTTATTTGATTACTAAAGGGGAAATGCAGCTTAATTTTTCCCTCATAAAGTTAGCTAGCTATCACAGCATATATTAAACATATTCATTTTTCCTTTATTGATTTTGAATCAATCAAGTTTTCTTTTTAATAATTCTTCAAGGAGTTAAAAACAAGGTAGGAATTTAAGGAAGAAATGAAATAAAACAAGATTGAATGTACTACAAGCAGAGGAATATAAAGTCATGAAGAGATTTCTGAGCAGAGCTGTTGTCATAAATTGAGATTTTGTGTTACTGGGGTCTCAGATCAATAAAAGAGAATGTCAGACTTTGAACATTAACTAAGCCCAGAGGGACAAATAAAAGATTTTGTTTGTTTTTTGGCTTGTGTCACAGCACTAATATCACTTAAATGGATTGCTACTTTTGCATATTTCCTAGCCTGTATCAAGTTTTCAGTAATAAATTAAGATTATGACTAGGATTTTTAATATTACTTCAAAGGTAATTCAGTGTATCAACCCATATGTTCACAAATAGACTATTAAAACTAAGCACCATAGAACACATGCAATAAAGAAAAGTAAAAGAAGCCTGGCACAATGGTGCAAACCTGTAGTCCCAGCAGTTTGGGAGGATGAGGTAGGAGGATCACAAGTTCAAGGCCAGCCTCAGCAACTTAATAAGACCCTGTTTCAAAATAACAAATAGAAAAATAAAATAATTATTATTTTATTATAATAAAAAGGGTTGGGAATGTGGCTCAGTGGTAAAGTCCCCCTTTGTTTAATCCCTGTACAAGAAAAAATAAAAAGGAATTCGGATACACATGGCCTTATTAAATAATATACAGTTTCTTCCCCAGTTTGCTTTGAAAATCAGTTATGTGCTCTAACTGGAGCCAAATTCCAAGCTGTGTATGATAAATCTGATTTAGACTGGAATACTAAACATAATGCTAAACTGTTCCTTGCACCCACTTATGGTACAGGACATGAACTATATTTTTTTTCAGAACTTCAGGGTCATGTATAAATTTGTAACTACTTCATTTTGTGCAAATAAACAGGATTAAAACTATTACAAAGGTTAATGTGGACTTACTGAAAGGAGTAAAAAGTGATCAAGGGCCCTGAAGTATGTTTTCTAATACTTTGCCTTCCTATGAACAGTAGAGTGAGAAGATTTTTATCTTTCTATACAAAATTTTCCTTTTTGGTACTGAGAATTGCACCCAGGGGTGCTTTACTACTGAGTTACATTCTCAGCACTTTTTATATTTTATTTTGAGACAGAGTCTCACTAAATTGCCTCTGCTGGTTTTGAACTTGTGGTCCTGCCTCAGCGTCCAGACATTTGCCACCATGCCTGGTCTCAATATAATTTAATGAAATATATTTCATGCATCTTTTGTGGAATAGAATTTTGTATGGTTGAAAAAAGTAAAGTTACACTAGTAGAGCCACAACAATTTTTCATGTAACAATTCTTTTAAAAATTTTCCCAGACACTAGCATAGTTTCATTTCTTCCCCCAACTCTGTAATATTATTCAAAAATTAATAAAAGCTCTCTGAATCTCTCATTAGAATATTCTTCCTAATTATACAAGTAACATATTGAGGCAGAAAATGTGGAAACCCCCCCAAAATAAATGTAATACATTTACCCAATAAATAATTACTCATTAAGATTTATATATGTCCTTTTTCAGCCATTTTGTACTTCATGTTATACTTGAAATGCTTTTGTATTGGCATTAAAGCTGTTTGCAAACTAAATTTTCCTAGCTTCATAATATTTATGCAGATAATTAAATTAACAATCTCTTATTATTAGGTGTTTTGAATCCTTTTTTATCCATTACAAAATACTGCCACAAATGAAAATTCTTCTGAATATACATTTTCCCTCATTTCTAATGACTGAATTATAATTATGAATCACAAGGATCATGAAGCATTTTAATATTTCAAATGGATACCAAGGAAACTCATACCAATTTATAATCTGGCAAGTGTCTGTGAAAAGCCTGGATTCTTAAATTCTTGAAATCATTGTTATAATTTTAAAAAGTCCTTACGTATTCAATAGCTAAAAATTCTCTTTTGTTATATATTGTTCATGTTCATTATTCCTCATCTATGTTTTTTTCTTTCATAAAATATTTATAAGTATTTTTGCTCAATTTTCATTGCCAACTATGCCTTTTTTTTTCCTTTTGAATTGTATGAGTTTATTTATTCAAGGTCACCATGGCAGAGGAAGATAAAATTAGAGAGCTACACATCCAACAATTTCATGCTTCATCTTAGATGAGGACCATGTCACTTTATCTGACATGTCAGTGTCCTATTCACATGTCCCCACCCAACTTCAAGAGAGGGGAGGCTAATCCTCCCTATGTCCAGAATAAGAGAACTGTATTGGTGAATTGTACTGTCCACAAAACAGATATTAACCCTTGGCAATGAAAGCCTACTTGATTCTTTTCTCTTGTTTATTATTTTTCCTTTAAATTTTGTATAAGATTATTTTTAAAAATCATTGCCTCAAATATATGCAATTTTGGCTTATTTTTGGAGATTTTTCCTTAGAATGTATCCTGCTCATATTTAAAACTTCCAATAACATAGAAAGATAAAATGGAAAACAATTTGCCTCTCTATTCATTTAATGGTTAACTTTTTATTAATAAAATAATTGTATTGTTAATTTTATCTTGCTTAATGTTTTTTTCATTATGATTTATAATAATATGCTTGACGCTAGCTCTCATTTTTACATATATTATAGATGTTGCCTTTCAATTGTGCACTTTATGAGTAGATGGCATTTGTGAGTCAAGATTAAGAATATTCATAGTCTACTCTGTGTTTATAATTCATTGGTCCTACATACATGTGCTTTATATATGCTTCACTCTAAAAGGTGGAAAAAGCAGTATTATGTACACAATTATATATGGTTGAGTGACTGTTATTCACTATGTAGTTAAGTACCATGCTATGAATGAATTTTCCAATTTTAAAGCAATTTTTCTTTCCTGATATTTGAAATTCCCAAATGCCCTCATGCATTATATGGCTTTTACATATTTGTAAATTCTAATTCTCATATATCTAGTTCATGGATTCTAGTATTTCTAGAGACTTCTCTTGCATCCTCCTAATGCACTCCAGACTGGTTGCTCTTAAATTTTTTGAGCAACTCATATGCCTGGATGATACTACCCTACTGTTTTATCATATATTTGTTTCTTGGCTTATTTCTTCATACACTTTAAAACCATTTTTTACTTACAAATACATTCTTTAAAAATTATGCATATATGTATGTATGCACGTATTATATATTATACATTACTTAACTATATATGTAGATATATTTATATATATTTATATATATATTTTTTTTCTTGTGAATTGAACCCAGAACCTTTCCCATGCTAGACAAGTGCTTTACCAATGAGCTACCCTCCTGATCCTTTTTTGTTTTTATTTTGAGGGTCTCTATAAATTGCTTAAGTTAGCCTAGAATTGCAATCCTAATTCAGCCTCCCAAGTAGCTGGGATTGCAGATGTGAGCCACTATGTCTGACTACATATGTTATTTCAATGGAATCAATGGTAGTCTCCTCCCTGTCCCCGGAATAAGGTGTGAATGCTTTCTTCATGATATCTCTCATGGTTTTCACCTTACTGATTGATTCTGTTACTCAGAATTCCTTCAGATCAATTATGTCCTAATTTGGAGCAGTTGATTTAGATTTAGATTACATTTTTTTTCCCACGTGGATTTTAAAAGTATCTTAGAGTTTCTCGTCCTTTTATTGTTTTCCTTGCATGGTATGCCTTTATTTTATAGTTGTTATTTTCCTCTTTCACTAATCTCTCTCTCTTCCTCTATTTTACATCTGGAAAGTGCCCCACAAGGGCTTTCTCTTTTCCTGAAATTCGAAATCAGTTTCTCCTGAGCTTATTAACTGCTGTTTATTTGGAAGTTCTCTTCACACTTCTGATTTATAGACTTTGTTCCTGAACCACTGATTTTGATTTTCTTGGTCTCCATTCCAGTTTAATTTTTTCCCCTTAGAGTTCTTAAGTGACATTTGAGAAAAAGTGCTCAGAGGTAAATGTTCAGAGCTCTTGTATGTTTGAAAAGGTTTGAATTTTCCTCTCATATGTGATTGAAGGCTTTACTAGACACTGAGTTCTAGGTTAAAAATTCATAAAAATTTTTCTTAGAATTTGTTAGGAATTACATACTTACCTTTTATTTTTAGACGTTGAAAAATTTTGCTTTTTATTCCTTCATGCATTTATTATTTCCTTTCTGGAAGCTTGCAAGATCTTCTTAATCTTTATTCTCCTAAAATTTCACAGGAATATATCTAAAGGGAATTTTTTTAAATTAATAAGTCCTTCTAGGCACTCAATTTGAAAACAGATTCCTTAAGATCTGAGAAATACTTAGCAATTATTACACAGAGGATTTGACCTTTTCTTTTTTCATTATCATTTGTTTCTATTTGACTATTATTTCTTTCTAGTAAACCTTTGTCTTTTTAATTTAATGTAACATAAATTTTGGAGTGTAGACTATCAACTTTTTTGATACTATACCTCTAAAACTATTAATTTTTATTGATATAATGGAATTAAAATAAATTACATAGCATTTATTTGGCTATATCCAGCATCTAACCAATTCTGTGATTGTTTTGAGTAGTTATACCTAAATAATGCTTGACTAAACATTTACTCTTACTCCCCTTCCTAATTATTATTATATAGTCACTTGAAAATATATATTTTCTGGAATTTTGGGAATACTAGAGAATGACTGAAGAGACATAGAGAACCATGTCATGAACTATACTTTCTCTCATCCAGAAAACATGGTTCTCTATGTCAGCAATCAGAAATAAAATACCTAAATCCCCAAGGCTCTATTTATTCTAGCAACTGTTTAATAATTCTTCATCGAGTATTTCTACCTAATCATTGTTTGTGTGTATCTACTAAAACATGGGTGTAGCTTCAACCTGTCTAAATTTTAGAAATAAAATCCCAGAAATGAACCTTATGATGACCTTCATGTTGAAAATACAAAAACTATATGCCAGACATGAACTATTTAAAAATATATAATAAAAACTGTGAAAAAGATATGAAAAATTTACTGAACATTAAAGTTAAGGGGTAAAGATGATAAAGACAAGTGAGCAGTGACATAAATAATAAAGGATATTTTGTTTGTGCATTCTATATTACCAATTCTAATCTCATCCTGTAACCCATTTTTTTGTATTTAACAATGTTATTTTTATTTTCTCTTTAAAAGAGTTCTATAAAATTTTATATTCATATTATATTTTCATAATATATTATTTCTTAATATATTATGTTCCTATTATATTATATTTTAGATTCAATGTTCATCTTTGCTATATTACTTTGGAGAGTTTTAGTAGATACACACAAACGACGATTAGGTAGAAATACTCGATAAAGAATTATTAAACAGTTGCTAGAATAAATAGAGCCCTGGGGATTTAGGTATTTTATTTCTGATTGTTGACTTTTTCTTACCCTTTACTTGTTGATAACAGAGCTTATCTTTAGCCTTAGAAAATGGAAACACATAGAAGTGACAATTGTATACATGATACATTACTGGATGAGAGAAAGTATAGTTCATCAAATAACTTTTTTTCTGATGAAATTCAGGCAGATTGATTTGTGTGTTTTTTGATGATATAGATAATGGTGAGATTAGCAGTCTCATGTAACTGTTCTAAAGAGTTTAACACTTCTTCCTCAAAAGCCGTGTACAGTTGATTCTTGTTTAAAGCTTCCCAGAATGTTGAATTAGCTAATACTGAGACATTCATTGCTCCTATGGGGAACAGAGCTAGGTTCCTATGAGCCCCTTGTCACAACATTTTCATCAGCCCATCAATATGTTGCCTTGTTTATATAGGTCTCTGTTTGCAGACATCATTTTTAAATATATATTGTTGATTCGTTAACACTGAACTCATGGCCAGTGGCACTGTAACTCATACCCGACGGAGGTTTATCTAAACCACATATTTTTTTCTGTAAGATACATCACAACTTTCTTGTGCCTACAAATACAACGCAACACTTTAGCTCTGTGCTCGGGGACCATTTTAAACAGCAAAATCACCATGAAAGAGTACAAGAATGCAAAAAACACTTGGCACCAAATAGACTGCCAAACGAATACTTGTAAACAGGAAAGCAGGCTGTTTACTTGTTCTACCTCAGCTGGGAACAGGGTGTTGGGTAATTTGTCACTGTTCCATGTCTGTTAATGACAATGAAAATGCTTATAAATATTGATTTTTGGTTTACAAATAAATTCTAGGGAGCAGACAAATTCACAAATACAAGATCCACAAATAATGAGGATTGGCTGTATTTGATTTGAGCCAGTTTAGGCCATTTAGCTTTATTTCAGTCATTTGATAGAGTTTAAAGGATTTTACCTTGCTTGAAAATGTTTATAATTATGTATGCTGAAGAAGCAGTTAGGATTTGAAATGATTTGGATCTGAATCTGCCTTTAAACCCTGTGGAAGAAATTGAAAGGAAATGAAAATGCTTATTCTTATCAATTCAAGTTCATGAAGGAACAGCTGAAGGACAAAACATCTTATTTTAATTTATTTTATTTTTTTATTTTTTATTTTTTTGGAACTGGGGATTGAACTCAGGGGCACTTGACCACTGAGCCACATCCCCAGTCCTATTTTGTGTTTTATGTAGAGACAGGGTATCACTGAGTCGCTTAGCACCTCGCCATTGCTGAGGCTGGCTTTGAACTTGAGATTCTCCTGTCTCAGCCTCCATAAGTGCTGGGATTACAGGCTTGAGCCACCGCGCCCGGCTTATTTTATTTTAATTCTATTTTCTTTAATGAATGCCTTCTACATGAGAAGAGTCTACGGTGCCCAAGAACACTAAGTTCCTTTGAGGCAACTGAGCAACAATGTGTGTGAATTGTTTTGATACTAGGTTTGTCTTCACCTGCATATCACCATCCTTCTCTGCATATCATTTGCATATCACTACCTTTTAGTGTGCTGATGAACATGGAGAAAGTGAAGGGAGGCTGGGCTTTGTGTGTATCTATGCAAATGTACATAGCATTTGGCCACAAGTCCGTAGATATTAGCTTTTCATAGTTTCTAGAACCTCATTATCAATCTGTCTGCTGTGAAGGATTGTTCCAAGCACTGAGATGGTGGTGAAAACTAGATTGGTGTGGCCCTCATGGAGCCCACATTTGAATGGGGTTAATGATCATCAATAAGTAAAGAAATAGAAAAGAGAATTATGAGTTAGCATGTGTGAGCATCAGTAGGAAGATATGATGGAGGAACTACATGAAGATCCCATGATAGGTAGGCAGAGTGAGGAAGGGCTCATGAGACTGGGCAGATGAGAACCAGCCTGACACATGAAGAATCAGGAAAGAACATATTTGGCGGAGGAAACAGGAAGTACAAAGGATCTGAATGAGAAAAGTCTGGTGTGCTTCAAGTATCAGGAAGAAAGCTGGCGTTTCTGCAATACAGCAAGAGAGCAGGACAGTAGGCAAAAGAAGCCAGACAGATCACCGGGAGGCAGAGCATATAGTTCTTTGTAAGCCATGGGAAACAGCCTGCATGGTTTGATGTATGTAAATTCAAGATCCACATTTATTTCAGACTGAAAGGTAAGCAATAAAGAAAGAAAACGATCTGAACCCTGTAACTTCTTAGCTTCATCACAGCAAACGTCAGCAAGAAATATTCAATCTGAAGAAGCGAACATAATTTCTGCATTTACAAAATCACTCATGATGACAAAATATATGGATTTAGATTTTTCTTTTTTTGGAGGGTTCCATCTGAACAACTCTGTAGACATGTTTCCAACAGCACTAATTAGTTTTCATGCTTGTAGGGATGTCAGGTCTGTTGTGTTGTGAATTGCCCCATGTAAGTGAGGTTGCTGACACTGGAGTTAACTTACAACTCAGGTCCTTCAGTACTTGTCCATTACTTGGTGCTGAATCTGTTTCCTGTACAATGAATCTGCAAGCTTTGACTTCCAAACTGTTCATCGTAAGTTACATAGGATATCATGGGAGGGCTGGCTGGCCTCGGGGTCCCCATTTCCCTCTTTAGCTCCACAGGATGAGAAGGCAGAGTTCCTAGTCGTGAGAATGAATGAAGCTCTCCCATATAGCCATGTCTTTGCTTACACGAATAGTCTCAACCCATGATCTGTTCAGTTAGAAACAGAGGTACTTAAAAATACAAGAAAGATTCTCATTTTCTAAAAGTTTATATTTTGCTCATTTGTCTAATGGAAAAAAAAAAAACAGACATCTTTGCACAGTGAATGAGTCTATGTGTTTTCATACATAGACTGGTAGCAGGTTTATAGACTGAAGTTACTGTTTCGGGTATTAGTAGGACCTTTGGGGAAAGCTGCCATTCTTTCTGGAGTCTCCAAACTCCCCTATTTGTATTTCTATATAATAATTAAGGTGACATCATATACTTATGCCTGGGTTTCTTTATGCTGCCAGGTTCAATCTGTGTCCATGGAATAAACTTTGACTTTCTTGTGAAAAAAAACGCACTTGCTTTTCCTTCCTCCTTATCTGAGCAATAATAGACTTGAAGTTACATGTCACTCAAAGAAATGGAGTCCAAGCTAAGAACAGACCCCTTGAATCTTATTCTGTCTCATTAGACTATGTATGCTAATGGATAAGAACAGGGTCTCTGATGAAATTGTTAAAACCCAATAATTTTGTAAGATTGAAAGATTCAGTAAAACTTCCTGGTATTGTTAGAAACACAAGTGAAATGAAATCCAACCATAAAATGCCAGGAGCTCAGAACCCTAGGATCAATGTCATGTTAAATAGTAAAGGCAATGAATCATCAGTCTTTTGAGCATATATTCAAGAGAGAAAGGCTTCTCCAGATCAACCATTTCATCATAAAACAGCTCTTCCTGTCAAGAAGTTTTGCCTTATGTCTAAATGAATTTGTTCTTGCCATAATGTAAAGTTTCTATCTTTTAGTCAACTCTCTTGGAAAAGGATAAAAAGATCTCTGCTTCCTCAGCATGACAGAATTTCATATTAAACCATTAAACCAAGGCAATGAAACCATTTATTTTTTATGAAAAAGGACTCAACTCTTGGGTTTCTTACAGAACATGAATTTATTCTCTGGTTAATTGGTTCAACTATTTATACCTCATTCCAGTTCTCTCTTATTAAAAATAATAAACAAAAATTGAAACCTACCTAGTGCAATAGTAATAATTTCTAGTTAATTTTGATGGTAGTGGAAGTACACAAATTATTCAAGACATTCATCTCATCGTGAATACACTCCAATGTTAAATTTAGTTTTGTAATAACTTCATTGTATTAGTGATATACATTCAATAGGCAGACTATAATGCTTACTGATTTTTGTCTCTTTTCTTTATTGTTTCTGTTTGTTGTTTGTCTGATATTGGACAGGGTTTTAACCTCTGTTGGCCTCAATTACTTTATTTGTGAAATTTTAGTAACATGATGTTATTTCCATAAAAACATTTAATAAGACACTTGCTATATAGAAAGTGCTCAATAAATGCAAGTTTTCTTCCTGAGGGCTTTTTATTTCTTAATGAGTATTATATAAAATGAATACCTTTATTCATATGTGAATACAGGTGTCTGTTAAACTTTCCCCTGTTTTTAATATAAAATTTTAATGACATAATTAAGTTTATTCTGTTTCATAATTTAGTATGTCTTTCAACATATGGATGATGGAATGGAGGTTGGGTTCATGGCATTTGATTTTATTTTCACAAATAAAATTTTGAAACTAATTGGGATTTAGGCTTATAAGTGATGATGAGCTGCATATCTATTATGTACTCTAGAAGATCATGACTTGAAATTAAGAGGAAGTTGTCCATCATTAATGTGCTCTCTTTTTATTGATTTGTAGAAATTTCTACTTCTGAGTTTATGGACTGATTTTTCTTTTCAGAAATATTGAGTAGTTATTATTTTTCTCTTAAATGTTTCATATGCCTTAGGTAATATGATCTCATACTCTCACATAAAATATATTAAGTTAAAGTTTTAGTTTTTTTCATTTTCTCTCCACTTTCACTTTACGTACTATGTTCTTTTTATAAAACAAGAGGTAAAAATTGAAGGCTTATTCCTTCTGCAATAATATGCTGTGCGCTTTGATTTATTTTCTTTCACTTAAATATAGAAACATTTTTCTTGCTATTTCTCTTATTTTGCCTCATTCAAATATAAAGGAGAAAGTCTATAATACTAGAGATTTTTCAGGCACCTTTCTGTTACATTGGCTGAACACCCTGCCTTTCTATAATCAGGAAGTACTTTTTAGGTATATTCCCTGGGCCTAATCTAAAAGAAGCCTAGAATTCAGTGACTCGCAGCATGTTATAAATATACTATGGAAGAAAAAGTGATTTAAAAAAATAGAGATTTGAAGATGAAAACCAGTGTGCCCCTGAATATATGTGGTATGTGGATTTAGAAAATGCTGAGATCATTATGATTGATAAAGCCAGGAAACATTAAATTGTGTTTTGTGAAAATGTGGGAATAGGATAAAAAATATTATAGTTATAACATGAGACACTTAAGTTCAGTAAATTACATATAAACATACTCATTATGTGGAAGGTATTCAGTGAAGGATGCAAACTGAGGTCCAGGGAATGGATGTTGTTGACTGTGCAGCCACATGCATAATTACACAACAGGACTTGTCACCTTAATCCAAGGCTGGGACTTGGGCCAGCAAAGTGAGTAGGTCAACCAGAGCAGTGTGTGAGCTTGGCTCCTGGCAGCAGGGTTATTTGAGGGGGAGGGAGGGCACTTGCAGTTTTTGTGAGCCCTGGGAGAAATATTCAATCACAATGTGGAAATGGTACAGTTATGATTTAAGGAGAACTTTAGAGTTTTAAACCAGAATGTGGCATACATAGAAGGGAGAATTCAGAGAGCAGAGACAGCGAAAAGCAGGCACAGTTGGAAATGGATCATTGTGCAGACAGCATTTACTCTTTTCTGGAGAAGACTGTTAAGTTGGGCTCTAAATTATAAAATAGAGGTGTGCAATGTTAGTTTTATCATATTCACTGGGAAATTATCTGTTACTATTTTATCAAAAATAAGATCCATCTAGTTTGTAAACATTTTGTATTCTCTGGATAATGATTCCCCAACCATAGTCGGTATTACCCTTTTTCTTTCTTCTACAAATGTTTTCAGTATCTCTTATATGCTAGACACTCTGCTAACATATTGTCCTCAAAATGTTTGCAATCTAGGGAGTAACTTTTTGTACCTTCAAAGCCATTCCACAGTCCCTGTGTGTTCCTTAAATTGAATGCCTTCCAACTCTACTAATACTAGTTAAGAGCTTAGATACATACTTCAACACCAAATTTCAAGTTGTCATCTACTGTGAAATCTTTCTGTTATATTCTAATCCTTACTGCTATACTGTCTTCAAAATGTCTAAAGTATTTGATTCGTAGTTTGAAATTATGTACTCACAAAAATTGGAAATGATTCAGTGATCATTTATTTAACGATTTTTAACATATAGAGACATCAATCTCAAAAATATGAGATGATTTAGTTAAAGATGACAAGGTTATTTATAAAAAGAGCCAGGAGCTTTACCTAGAACTTATCACTCAAAAGAGTCAGATGCCTGGTAAAGTGCCTAGAATAGAAGGTACTCAACGAATGATATTAGCCTATATCTTAATATATTGCAATTCTTTAAGAATAGCTTTATGTTTAACACTTATATTTTGTGTCCTGGAGCACCAGTGCAGAGTGAGCTCATTGCTGATGCTAAGAATATATTTAGGCATTAATTATTAATTCAAACTTATCAACCATTTCCTGCTAACTAACGAACTAGAACTCTTTGACATAGAAAAACCATGCTAGTGATAAACCCTGATTATCTTTGTATCTTTATTGTAAGGGATATTTATGATTCCTGAGTCTTGCAATCAAGCAATGGGCATGTGTTAGGGCCATTACTCTAGTAAAAACAATTGTTGATTGTTTATATTTCACAGAACTAACTGTCACGATCTGCAAAATTTTTAAAGCTACTATTTTGCATCCCCTCCTTAAATTGGAATTAGTGATTACACATTAATGGGACTGCCAAGAATTGTTGCACTTCATGAATCAAATAAAAATGGGTCTCCTTGGGTTGATAGATATTTAAAGCTCTAAGCTTCAAGTTTAAAGTACATGTTTAACTGCTTCAACTGGATATTTCTTGAGGAAAGATATTGCTTCACTGGATGTAAAGTAGAAATATGGAGCCCTATAATATTAATGTTTAACTTTCTGAAGAATCTGATAATTAACATGTATTTAAATTTTTTTAAAATATTTATTTATTTTTTTAGTTGCAGGTGGACAGAATATCTTTATTTGATTTTTATGTGGTGCTGAGGATCGAACCCAGTGCCTCCTGCATGCTAGGCGAGCACGCTACCGCTGCGCCACAATCCCAGCCCATGTATTTAAATTTAAAGAAAGTTATTTTAATAGATCAAAGGCTTAGGATAGTGATAGGACAAAACACCACCAGAGGTTCAGGGAGGGTAATTATATTCTAGGACTAAATGCAAGTAAGGTCAATTTTTACAATTGAAGAAATGAGCATATAATGGTGGGCCATTCTTTCTCATCTGGGTAATGCATGCATCAAATAAATATCCAGAGACCCTTCCTTATACATTCAAAAGACCAGATCAAGATTTGAAGATTTCAATGGGGCCACCTTGTGAACCCTCTAAGGTTCACAAGATGAAAATCTATCTAGAAGAAAAAAGCGATAAGTATATAAAACATACACAAACCACTCCATCCCCAAGTGAAAAGCCACCAGTGAATCAAGAAGGCCTTCTTGCACCCCAGCAAAAATCACAAATGAAGAAAAAGGATATGACTAAAGATGCTCAGCCACATCCTTTTACGTACAATACAGTCTTAATTTAAAGGAAAGTCCTCCTCCTTTCATGAGCTTTGTGATTCCTGGGAGGTATTTTAGGATGCTGGCACTGTTACAGAAGTAAGAAGGGAGACTGCTTCCCTCATGTCCATCTGTTTTTTCTTGTGCTCTATGTTTCTGTCTCATCCTCTATGTTTTCTTCCTTCACCTTCCTTTAGCACATGGGAGTGTGAAGGAAAGAGAAATAAAAATCTGTTTTCCCAAATTACTTGGATTTGATGCGTTAGGGAACCTATCAAAAAACAAAGACTGGAAGAGTCCAACTCCTGCCGTTATACCAAAAACCAAGGAGAATCAGAGAAATGAGATATGCCATTGAATATATTGAAAGTCTTTTAAAAGTATTTTCTCAAGGGTTGGTTTATTATAAGAGAAATAATACAACACTGGTGTCCTGGGAGGAACACAACACAATCAATACGAACTCTCAACTAGTATTTTTTATTTTGCAAAATTCTTTTTAGCTCCTTCATTTATTTTTTTACTTACAAAATAAAAGGTTGGATTTTGTTCAGTTAAAAATTTCACCTTAGGAGTTATTTCGGTCCTATAGTACTATTTTTTTCTCTTTTAAAATTTTGCTTCATTTTTCTTGTTAGTGACAGCTGGCTGATGTCCACTATTAATGTTGACACTGTCAATGGATTTCAAAGCCAATGAAGATGCATATCTTTCTAATAAAGAAGCGACAGTAGAATGAATACTCCTGCAATAGTGCCACTAATGGCCAAACAACTATTTTCTAAGATTACTTACTATATGAAGCTGTGAGGATAGTAATTTAGCAGAACATTTATATTCATTCATTTATTTATTCAAGATTAATACAATCAGTAGTACCACTAGGGCAAAAGCCTTGTTTGTGGACATCTATGCAGACATCTAGGCATGAGCCAAGATTGTGACACCAAACTGTAGTAAGTGGTCATTGAACTCATCACTTTCACACACTTACCTGAAAACCGTGTTAAAAATAAAAACAAAAAGAAAATTAAAAAATTTTACTAAGCAACATCTACCATAAAATAGCAAAAATTATTGCTTTCACTGACTAGCATCGCTTAAAGTAGACATCTTTCTATATTCTGTGATATAAAATGAAAAGTTCTCGTGAAGCACTTGACTGTCACGTGGAAGCTGGGTGATCATTTGGCACAGAAGCACTTGTGTGGTTGCTTATGGGTGGGCCCATTTGACCACTTATGCCCTAGACCAACTTTTTTTTTTCTTGAAGGAACAAACAAACTAGGGTTGTTTAGCCCTGTTTAATTGACCAAGTTTTGAAAAGAACAAAGCGGGTCTGTTACTTTAAGGAAACAGCTGACAGTATTTGTTGCCAATTCTAAAATTCAAGCTGTTAAGTTAAAAATAAAATTTTGGAAAACTTGCATCTGCCACTATGAACTCATCCCCTTCCAAATAATTATCACATTAGATGAGTGATAATATTAAGAACTGCAGCATTTGGATATTGTATAATGATATGTGTCAACATTTGGATGATCTGCCTCAAGTGAACTGACACTTTCCAAATGATTACCACACAATATGAAAGAATTACGTGTGAGTTGAAGATCCACTCAACCACTAGATAGAACAGTGGGTTTTAATGGAAAAGAGTACAAAAAATTCACTTATGTGATTTTAGAGTTCACATTACAGCGAAGCCTGAAGAAATTATCACATGTTAACTATTAGCATGATTTCAATGAATAATACCTGCAATTTTTGGAAAAGGCTATCATATCTGAATGAGGACAGATTTTTCTAATATATACTCATTAATGTAAAATATAGGAACCCAGCTATCTTAAAAATATTAAGAGGAATGTAGGAATATAAAGCAATGTTCCTCTTCTCATTTTGGGGGGCAATTTGGTAATTTCCACAAAATATATTAATAATGTTCACTTATGATGGATTTATTTTAAAATAAACTGATAAACATCTAAACCTTTAATTTAAAATATAGATCATAGAACTAAGTATAATTCATATGAATAAAAGCTTTTGATAATTTTTGAGGTTGTAAAAGAATGCTGATCCCCAAATGTTTGAAAACTGTTATTCTAATCTATGAAGATTTTCTACTGGAGAGACTTCAAAGATTGAACTGAAAACATAATAGAATGCTAGAACTTAGAAAATTGGAACTTCAAAGCTTGTTTGCTGAATTCTCTACAGTAAAGTTTATTTAAATTAACATATTTGGGAAAAATTGCTTATTTATAGGGATCAGAATATTCAGTCATGCTCTTTGGTGACTGGCCTTGTTCCATACCTCACAAAATTGATCCAAGCAGAGAATTGTACTGGAAACTCTAACCTAGGGCCAGGATAATCATATCATTGATGTTGCTATTATCCTGTGTTCTCACCTACTTTCAGAGGAAAACAAAGCTTATCTTATGCTAATCATGTAAAAGGCAAAAGAAAGATTAAAGAAAAAAATCCTTTATGTAATCTCATAAATGATTCATGAAATATAAGTAATAATAAATTTGGTTAGCTAAAGAGTAGCATTTTCAGCAATATTTTTAAATAAAAGTACGCAGCTGCAGCACATATCTTTTTAAATTTTTTTTTACAGTGGCAGTCACAGGGTTAGACTAAAAATGAGAGGAATTAATGCCTTTGTTTTCTGCCTAGAAGCATACAACTACATATGTGGGATTATAATCTAAGTATACAAGAAGTTTTTTAGTTGATGGAAGCAGATGAAGCTACATTAGAATATTAATGATTTGGGGACAATTAGATAATTATTTGACCAAAATAGCATAGCTTCACTGTCTTCTATATTCCTGTACTGTAAGAATACATGGAAGAATCTTTTTATAGTCTAGGGATAGAAATAGTCTCTAAAAGCATACATCACAACATAAGCCACACAGAGATAAATAAGTAGATTTAATTACATAAAATTCAAGAAACTTCTACATTATAGAAGATAGCTAATGCATTAAAATGATTAAGAAAATGTATCTCACAAATTGACAAATGGTAATATCTGTAGTCTATAATGTGTGTAAAGAGCCCCTTAAAATCAATAAGCTGAAGGGTAAACAGTCTGATATAAAAATGATTAAAGGTCATGCAACACAGTAATAAGAAGAGAAACAAATATCCAACAAACATATTAAGAAATCTGCTAAATTGATGATATCAATATTGGAGCTGTCCAAGGTTGTGTATGTGTTGCACCAGCAACAGATCTTCATGCCAGTGGGAGAATTTTAACTTGGTCAAACGTGTATGTGGAACCTAGAAATTGCACTTCTAGCAATTAATCTTTGGGATATTCATGTATGTCAATAAGCTAAGTAAAGGATGCACATTGTTTTCACTGTTGTAATTTTGGAAACAATCTAATGACTCACCACCAATTATGGATCAGTTAAATAAATCATGCTAAGCATTTCAGTGTTTCCATATAGTCATGAAATTGCATGCAGTTTTACATCATATGTTAAGCATAAAATATGGATGTTTTAATCAAAATACTATGTATGTGTGTTTGCATATATGTTTTCATTTGTGTAATAAATTTCTATATATATAGTAAAATGCTTTTTGGAAGATTTACACCAAGCTATTGAGAGCTGCATTAAATCAGTGATACAGTTATAAGAGATTTTGACTTTCTTTTACTATTTAGATTTTCCTCTTCTTTTTTTCTGATTGCTTGCTTTTCTTTTGTTGATAATAAGCACATATTAGTGGTAAGCATAATTAGATTGCAATTCTATTTTTGCCAAACACGTTGCTTGAATATACTAAACTCATTAAATAATAATTGAATTGAATTTTCCTGGTGGAATTAAAAGAACACAATCAATTCAAAATGTGGATATAATTTAAGTCATGGTTTCAGATATAAATAAGTTATTAAATTATGGTCACACTGGACCTTTTGCTTTTTAGGGAGTAAACCTGCTGTGAATTCCTCCCTCCTTAAAAGATAATTCATTCCTAAGGGCGGAAAATCTGGTCACTGTAATCTAGTCCACACCTCCACATCCTCTCTGCAACACAGTAATGAATTAATTTATAACAGAATCTAAGGTAAATTATGAGAGCTTTTCTGTTATGAAAAACTTTCACAGAAAGTGTGAAGGGCCAACTCCAGGATTTGCAGAAAGAGAAATGATTTTGTAATGAGGATTCTCTGATTCTTAGTAACAGCCTCTACAAAATAGGACTTAAATTGAGATGTTTCTGGTGAAGACATTATTTTTGTTGCAGAGTGTTTGAAAATCAAAAAACGTATTTTAAAGTTTTAGTAGAAGCCACTGGAAAACTAATGCAAGTTTAAAGAAATCAGCTATTCCATAAAATATATCATATTCCTGAATATAGTGACCACATGTTGGAAGCTCATGACCCCACATGAATTTAAAAGGTACTTTTACTTTATTGGAAGAAAATTATAAATTAACATGAATAAAAACTGGACGAGAAATTGTCAGGTTAAAAACTGGTATCAGGAAAATGCAAAGGCAAATGACTAGAGAAAGATCAGCCAAAACAAAGTTGCAATGTGATTTAATTTCTCATGTGGAAGTGTGGTACTTTCTATGAAGAAGGCAAAACTATAAATAGGAAATAGCCTGTTCGCTGTTATATCTTACCATGTAGTAAATATTAATATTGTGCTAGTCAGCTTTCTCTCACTATAACAAATAGAGTTAACCAACTTATAAAGAGAAAAGCATGTTTTAGCTCAAAGTTCCCAGTTCAGGATAGGTGGCCTTGTTTCTTTTGGGCCTGTGGCAAGGAGGCACATAATCAGAAGAGTCCATGGTAGAGCAAAACCATGCATCTCAGAGCCTGGAAGTGAAAGAGAAAGAGAGAGAGGAATAGGAGAGCCAGGGTACCAGTACACCACTACCCCCCAATAACACCATGCTGAGTACTATGCCTTTAATATATGGGCCTTTGGGGGGGGATATTCTAGATCAAAACTATGGCAAATAATTTTAATAAAGTATATAATTAAAAATTAAAATATTGAGTGTTAATTGGAAGTAATAAATTTTTAAAATGTAGAACATCGTACAAGGCAGTATATAAATTACCACATAAATACAAATGAGCAGGAGCTGTAGGTTCAGATAAAGGAAACAAAGACACATCTGGAATGCAGACATGGAGGAGGAGGGGATTGAACTGGGTTGGGGACAATAATTAGGATTCAGCTTAAAGGTGGATCTTGGATAACCTGGAATGAATTTCAGAAATAATAGAGAAATCATTGGCAAATCTTCCATTCACTTATAATACATTTTGTGGTTTTTTTTTCCTGACAAATTTAGGGAAAGGGGTTTACATAAGTTCTTGGTTAATATTTACTACTTTCTGAGTGTTTAAGCATCATTGCTTTATGAGCCAATAAATAATGAAAAGTAAACTATTATCCAGGCAGATGACTAGCATTTATAATAACACACTGTGTGTATATGTGTGTGTATGTGTGTGTGTGTGGATGTATACAAATACATACACAAAAATAATATGTAAAATATAAATTATAATAAGTATATAAAATTATAACTAAAGGAAGTCCTGACAGAACTTTTATCAATGAGGAACCTGAGACAAAGAGAGGTTAACTTTCCTAGCATCACTTGCTCTATAAAACCTGACTGAATCCACTTCTCTCTCACAAACCCTATGGTCCTTTCCTTATGCTGTGACATTTTTTGTTTTCTTCATCCTAACGTTTAATCCCTTTTTGAGGTTGTTATTTGATCATAGAATTTATTTTACTCTTCCACATCACTGAAGGGCAAATTTATCTTCATTGTTTTGGAGCCTGAATGAGTGAATGTATGTTAAAAATGTAATTCTGTAATCCCAGCAACTCAGAAGCCTGAGGCAGGAGGATTGCAAGATCCAGGCCAGCCTGGGAAACTTACAAGACTCTGATTTTATTTCTCAAAATAAAGCAAAAAGCCTAGGGATGAAACTCATCAAAAATGAAAAAAATAGTTGTAAATATTTGCAAAGATCAACAAGTCCGTCCTACTTTTTCTAAACATTATTTATTGTAGCTGTTTACATTGTCTCCTTGACTAAAATGCAAGAAATAACAGTATGAAAAAATGACATTCGTGAAGATCTAGAATCAATGTCAAAATGATCATTCATCATAGTACCTCAGCTCTGCTTGTGAGAGCAGAATACAATTTTAATTTTTGAATCTAAACCACTATGAAGATCATTGAATTTATTAAAAGAATAATTATGGAAATAAGCTAAATTTTCTGCTGCTGCAAGTTTTATCTAATATAACTGAAGAGTAAAAGCCACATGCTATGGGGTCTTGCTAAGTAAGTCTCAGTATTACTGATTCCTGAAAAAAAAATCAGTATATGATCAATAGTTATGATTCAATAGTTATGAATCCAGAAGAAACAAAGAAATTTTAGGAGATAAAGGAGTGAAGGGAATGAAAAATGCCTTTGTATTAGTGTCACTAGAATTTACTAATTATGAGGCTTCAAAATGTTGTTTGGCATATTGAGATCAGAAGTTTTCTGTTTTTCATGGAGCTCCTTTGAACAAGTCACTCTATCTGTTCACATGCCTCTTTCCCTTAAGTAAAAGTCCCTGTCTGAATTTCTCACAAATTGGATTGTCCAGACAACAGAAGCTTCATTATGGCACTAATATGCTATGGGTAAATCAATTCCTGGGCCATTTGATATTCACAGATGATCCGAATCTTAGTCTGAGTTCACCCTGTATCCTGAAAGATGAACAAAACACTAAAACAATGTAAAAGAAGGACACAATACAATTTTGACTTCTGTTCTTTTTACTTTCATTCTACATAGTCCTCTTTGTTCATTGTGTTTACTACTGAGTCCCTACTTGAGAGAATATCAAATATAGATTCCTGACTCTTACTCCTCTGTTTACTCCATTCCTGCATTTCCAATTGTCACCTAAACTTGATCAGAATTTATAACATTAAAAAAAAATTCCTTATAATCCACTGTCACACACCACCATTAAAACTGTACTTTCATGTTACTTAACTGGGTTAAGATTGTATTTGATTACAGTTATTTTTTTTAAGACTGCCACTCACAGACACCTTCATTTACAAAAATGCCCAATTCTGTCATTTCTATCCCCATTGGAAGTTTTCTTCTCATTCTTGTTTTTATTTAGTGCTGACCTATGCTATACTTTCTTCCCTATAATTTGTTCATTATACTTTATTTTCCTAACATATATATTTAATCATGTCTGGCTCCTTTAAAAAAAAGTCTGTGACTTTGGAGAGAAACTAAGCAAAATCATCTTCCTAGTCTACAAATTTCAGGGTCTTCTCTTTTCAGTCCTATCATACTACCTCTGTGAATTTCTTAAAATTATACTATTAATTCCAATATAAATTTGGCTTTGTGGGAAAAAGGCCTGCATGTAGCTGTGGCTTAATCAATATAAAAATTTAATTATCTGTCATACAACAATGTAGGTATAGATGATTGAGGGATGTGACAGATCTATTCTATGTGGTCAGTTAGGAACTCAGGTTCTCCATGTGAATTGCTTTTTTTTTTTCCCAGCATAATCAGCTGTCAATTCTATGTGCCCCAATCCTAGCACCCAGAAAGAAGAAGCAAGGAAAGAGACCTCACTTTATGTATTTAATAATACTCTGTAATTTCCATGTCACTTCCTTTTACATATCATTGTCCAGAACTTAATTACCTGGTCATAACTAGTTGCATAGAGTCTATACAATGCCCTCTTTCTATTACTCAAATATTTGCACTTATTCTTGCTATTGCTATGGAAGAAAGGGGAAACGAGATAATGGGGGATACAGGGAATCATTGTCATATTCATTCAGTTGTTATTGATAGTGGTAGTGGTCTCCTCCTGCTCCTCCTCCTTCTCCTCTTTTGCTTCTTCACTTCCTCTTCTTCCTCCCCCCCTTTTTTTTCCCTTTCTTCCTCCTCCTCCACCTCACCATTTTCTGGTTCCTTCCCTTTTCTTTCTTGGCTCTATGACTTACATTTTTTTTTTTATGTTGAGATTGCCTTTCCTTGAGCTCCACCTACATTTTAAAAATTCATATCTGTTGCTGAAGGTAACACCCAAGCCCTACTTAAAGATTTTTCAAGACATTGTAATTTGAAATAAGACTATTTTTTCTCCAGATTTTCTTTTACACATAATTTCATACTACAATATCTAATATATCACTTTTATGTTTGTATTTAGAATGTGGGCAAATACTAAATCATATTCATATTTTTGTCTACACAGTATTTGTTTACATTGCCTTATGCATATTAAAATTTAAATGTAAATGCATGGGTATCTAATATATTTTGGATACTCTTTTATTTATTTCTTTTTACTCTATCAGCAAACAATGTTTCTTTTGCTTTGCATTTGTTAATCTAGCTCAGTTGGAAATTATATTTGGGTATCTACATTGTTCTGGTGTTTAATATATATTTTTATAATGAGTGCTTTATTTTTCTTTAAAAAAAGTGTACACTATTGTTTCCTCTGCTCACCTGTGCTCTATCTGTCCTACCTATGTTCCTGATTTTGCCTATGAATGTACTCCTACTAAACAGATTTTATAGGACTCCAAACATTATTTTGTTCTTTTTATAATACAGTGAATTAATCTGAAATCTCTTCTACCTTCTTACTGGGAAATACCCTTTATCCATATTGCATAATGATCTTTTAAGAACGAATTCATGTATTATGATCAAAATAATGCCAGTACTTTGGTCTGACTGTGAGAACAAATGTAAGTATTTTAAAAGGTTTCATTGAGGGGCTTCATTTTTGATCTTCATAAATAAGGGCACTTTGCATGATATTTAAGTTTTCAAAACTAACTTAGATATTTTTAAAACTAAGCTTAGAGAAGACACCAATTTTCACATAAAGCAGGGCTGCTATTTATCAGATCTTGACTTTTTTTTTTGCATCCCTATCCTTCTGGTAACTGTGATTGCTAGATGAGTTCTAACCTCAAACCCAGTACCATAGAAGTAGCTGAGCCATTCTTCTTAACAAAGTGAAATTTGGAAGAATACCATTACTTTCTGCCAAACCAGTGGGTGAGTTTCTAACAAACTGTCTCCATAATCATTTCTAATACTTAGAGGGTATCAAAAATGAGCCCTGAGTACCCATGTGGCTTCTGAGCTACAGTGTAGCCTTTCTATAAGCCTTGCTACTGATTTTGACCCAGTTCATTCAAGGAGGATTTCTTCTGGCCACTATTTGATTGGCAGTCTTTTGTGTTGTCTTCAAAGAAATCTCTTGGTATCTAATCATCCTTTACAAAAGAGACACAGTGTACTCTGGTTTGAGAGAGTCTCCGTCTTTAACTCTCTCTAATTCACCTCTTAAAATGAGCTAAGATAGAGAAAATTTCATAAAAACTTCTTAGGGAAAACTTTTCACTTCTATTTTTCATCTGCATTTGTACTTCCAAAGAGATTTATTTGTGATCAAAGTTATTTAAGTAGGATTAGAAAGGAAACACAAAAATGAATCCTCAGCAGCATGTAAGTTGCACTTTTGTATAGAAGACAAAAAATGTTAACTTGTATTTACTTATTTAGTCCACAGTAGTTAACACACGCTTACCTAAAATGTGACTTTTCTGGTTGGCATTTAAATTTGCCAAGGTAAGCTTAGATAGCAAGATTTACATAAACTAGGCCATAGTCTTACACAGTTATTTCCTTGAGTGGAGAAGCAGAAAATATATCATATTAAGCTCTTCAATTCAAAGTGACTGGTGTGGTATCCTTGTTGCTTTCAAGATATTCTATTTTCTGCTCTCCTTCCTTGGTAAGTAACCAAAACAATAAGTAGATGATTATATTTTACTGTGAGTATGCCTGTCTCATGTTTGCTTTACAGAAATTATAAATATTTGGATTGTTCTAAATGAAATAATTTCTACATTTTGGATGTCTCCGTTTGTAGAGTTCTCTCTGTAGTGACTCAAGGATTTTATAAGAGTACTAAGAATTTGCCAAAAAAACTATCTATATTGAAAGTATTCAAACCTCACATATTATAATTCTATTCTATTTTGCTGGAATTAATTTATAAAATATGGCCAACCAGGTGGTTTCAAAGGTTTTTTTGCTACTTGTGAAGAGATTAGCATATAAACATATCACAACATATGGTTAAGAATTCATTTACAGGTGTGACAGCTTCTGTGTTCTGTTGTCTTAAATCAGTTTGATAGTCACAGTATGTCGGGTTAGCTCCCTTGACAGTGGTATTTAGCTGCTTTAAACAAATATACTAACACAGTATAGATTTAATGAACATTTATTATAATTGCAATAAATTTAGTAGTTCTTCTGTTCTCCTTGGGAGTTGTGAGGTGGAGTTCTTTCCCTAGGGGAGAGCCAAGATCATAGGTACTGATATTTCCAGTGGAGATTTACATTTACAAATTCCTGAATTATTATGAATCACATTATTATTATTATTATTATTATTATTATTATTAATTACTAATTACATTCCTTTACCTTTTCTCATTCTGTAACTTTCATTTTGGTTACCCAAAAGTAAACTATTATCATCTTGTTCAGGAGGAAAAAATATTAATAAAGGCATATAGAAGATTCTAAATAGTCCCAGAGGGGGAAATGTTTGAATGAAATACCATGAATCTAAGGACTACTTAAGAAATGTGCTCATGTGTTGATTTATTAGAATTGCATGCAGATTTATTAATTCACTACATTGGGGAATGTATGCATTTTCTGTTGCTGCTCTAACAAATGACCACACACTTAATAATTTATGACAATGCAAATCTATTATCTTGCAGTTCTGGAGGTCAGAAATCTAACATTAGACTCAGGTGGCCAAAATCAAGGTGTCATCAGGGCTGCAGCTTTTTCAGTTCCTAGAGATGCCTACATTCCTTGGATCATTGCCTCTTTCATGTTCAAATCCAGCAATGGCAGATCAATGTGTTTTCCTCATATTGCATACTCTGGCATTCTGCATTCTCATTTAATCCTAGAAATATTTAGTTCTTATATAATAACATTTAATTCTTATGACCTTACTCCCACTTTGCAGATGATCAAACTTAGGCACAAAGTTTAAGTAATACTTCCTAATCATTCAACAGTGAATAGAATAGACATAACTTAATTCATGAAATTTGTTCTAAAAGCCCAGGATCTTTAACACTTAAATTAGTTTACCCTTGTTGAAGTAGAATATTAATCATTTAATTTTTAATTTATTAATTACTCAAATTAGTCAATTATTAATTGCACACCTACTGACAAAACAGAAATTCTGGTAGGTACTTGAAATATGGAGGCAAACAAGCAAAATACTGTTTTTGTCTCTGAATCCATACAGGATGAGCTTTAAATATTTGTTTCAATAATCTACTGTTGTGTAAAAAACCAGCCTAAAATTTAGTGGCTTGAAACAAAAATTACTTTATTATCTTTTATGATTCTATGGGTTTACTGGTATCAACTGGGTAGTAGAACAGGCTGACAATGTGTAAATTTTCGGGGGTCTCATGCAATTGCGAAATCTAAGATGGTTTATTTTCATGGCTGAGAGTTGATGTTGGTTATTAACTGGAAGCTCAAACGTGACATGGATTTTTCATTGCATGATAGCTCATTTAAAGAATTGTCCTGAGAATGTATGCTGCAAGATAAAAGAAATAGATGCTGTCAGTCCTCCAAAAGATGAGGCCAGGGACTTAAACAAGGTCACTTCTGTTGCATTCTATTTGTGAGGACATCAGTAAGTCCCTACTCAAGAGGGAAACAAATGTGCCTCAACCTTTGATGGGCCTGTGACCACAAAACCATAGTCAACTTTAGTTCATTACAGACTAGGATGTAGAAATCCAGTGTGGGTTTTATGAGATGAGACTGGGAAGGGAAATCAAAGGCTAAATCATGAAAGGCATTATAGGGATTTTGTAATCTGAGATAACAGCTTTAGACTGGACAGTTTTAATTGAAACATGTATAATTCAAAGTTAAATTATGAATTAAATTACTTTGCTCTCTGGGGAATGGAATGGAACTTCAAATAGAAATAATGTTGATATAGACTAGGAAAGTAGATATGCATGAAAGGAATATAAATGATATAAGTGATATTTATATGGCATATTTGATGAGACTTGGTGAATGATTACATGTGGAGGAAAGGTAGAGGAAAACAGCAATATCCTTTTCGTCTTGAACAACTAAGAATGCTATCATTGAATTATTTCTCAATGACTGAGAAGGAGGTTCTGAAGGGAAATTGATTAATTTAGTTTTGGAATCATTCATTCAACATAACAGGTCTATGAGGCCTGACTCAAGTTTGTTTAGAAGACAAGTACATGGTCTAGGATTCTCCTAGTTGGAGATAGCAGTTTTCTGCATGGGCATAGTTGAATCACAGCATCCATATCATTGTGAATGAGGTTACCTAAAGAGAGAATGTGGTTTGAAAAATATGTTAGGATAGAGTTATGAGGATATCCAATATTTTGTGTTCAGAGAAAAGAAGAAAGTCAAAGGTGACTGAGAAAAGCATCTAGAAATTTACAAATGTTTAGAGTATCATGTTATGGAAAGTAAGTGAAAGCAGAGGTTATGAGGCTCTCTGGGTAATGCTGCTTGGAGTTCTGATGGTTTTTTAAATGGAGCAACAGAAACATTTTTGGAGACCATAGCAGAGGAGTTTGGTAGAGTGAATTTGGTAGACTTGTTGGAGATCACGACTAGATGTGAGCAAACGGAGACTATGTGTAGGCCAAGCACTTAGGTTTGTTTATGGAAAAGAGGCAAGTATTGGAGAATGAGGTGTTGAATAAATGGTTTATTTTTCAAGTGGAGAGACTTGAATAAGAGAAGGGCCAGTCAAAACATAAAGGAAGTGGGGCTGGGATTGTAGCTCAGTGGTAGAGTGCTTACCTTGCATGCGGGAGGCACTGGGTTAGATCTTCAGCACCACATAAAAATAAATCAGTAAAATAAAGATATTTGTGTCCATCTACAACTAAAAAAATTAAAAAAAAATAAAGTACTGAGAATTTACAAAAAACAAGGTGACAGCTTTATGCTAAAAATATTTTTAAAAGGTCTTTGAATATTAAATGTGGAATGCTTTGAAAAGTAAAATCGCTAAATGCTGTAAAGAATTACTGCAATTCTGTTAACAAAGACCTACCATCCAGCTGCTGTTATTCATATCACTCTAATTAACATTGGCTACATTTTCCTGAAAGATAAAATATTAAGATATGCTTGTAGCTTGGAAAATATATGTTGTATGTTGTTGGTATTTTTGTTGAGAAATTTTGACAAATCCCATTTGTCTTTGGGATTTATTTTTTCTTTTTTATAATTTCACTTGTGAGAGTAGACTCTTCGATTTAGAATGTTTTAACTTTAGAAACATGTCTTTGAATTCTTGACATGACTGAATAACAAGTTTCTGGATTCCTTTGAAATTTTATGACTTTGAAATTGAGTCATTCTCAACTCTTGAATTTTTTATTTAAGAACTCTTTATATGGAAAATCAAATTGTTAAAGCAGAGATGATCAAAGTTTATAAAATCTGGAAGAAAGTAAAGAAGAACTTATGCACCAGATTTCATGATATTATAATTAGAGGGCATCAAATAAATAGGATTAGTCCAGATCAAATGAAATATTCCTTTAAGTACTCTGTTTTAAATTAATGTGATATTAACCAAAGAAGTAGGACACATGAAAACACAAACAGATTCAAGGGGATTCTTGAATGAATAGAATTGCTTGAAGTTATGCAGAATGTTTTACATATGACTTCATGGTTTCACTAAACTCTCTTTTCACATCTCTCTTTGGATCAAATACCTATGATCCAAAAGGAAGCTTGATCTTTATGGTATTGGATTGATACTTTATGTATTCATGTCCAAGGAGTTAATAATAGTAACAATTACTAAAATAAGGAAGCCCACTGTTTATTTTAGAATCTGTTCTGTGGCTTAACAAATTTATACCCTTGGGCAATTACTTAACATTGTGTATCTCAATTTTCTCACAGTGAAAATAGTGAAATAATAGTATTTGGCTTAAAATATTTTTATAAAAATAAGCAAATTAATGTAAGTAAAGTATTTATCTTTGTTTTTGTAATACCAATACACTGTATTACTGTTATTTTAAAATAATATTTTAAATATTTAAAGCAATTTCCAACTGATTTCAATACTACTTTATAAATAACTAGGAAAGAGTATAATAGTTCGTGGAAAAGTACTCTTTTAAATGCTTTTATTAATTGTGAGTAATCAATTTGTTACCAGACTGTTTTTCATATTTAGTGATTTAATTCCTTTTTTATTCCAAGTAATTATTCAGCTATAAATTCAGGAACACGAATCTTTTTCTTAGTATACAAATTTTCTTAATTATAGTTTTGGGAAAAATTAAAATAAATTAAAACCAAGAAAGGAAAGAAATTGTATAATAATCAACTAGGTATATCTCTTCTCATTTTGAATTTGGAAAATATTGGTATGGGTTGGAGAGAATTAAAGCAGAAGTATTCCTTGTGAAATCTCACTCACTCCAAGTATATGTAAGTGTGTGAATGCATCAACATATGTACATACACATAAATTATCTGCTTGCATCTGTGCAAACATTCATACACACAAATACACATACATGCCATAGATTTAGTGATGGTAGTAGAGCAATGAGTAGTTTGATAAGCAAATTCTTTTCTTACTTCTTCTTGAATCAATGCTGTTATTGCATCTGGTGCCACATGGAAAGGGATAGGAAAGAGAGAACCATTGTATGAATCAAGAAAGACAGGCCAAAAACAGATTCCTTCTCTTGGAAGAAAGAGAGAGATAAAGCCCTAAGGCATGCAAACGATCGAACTGTGATCTAGGAGTATAGCAACTGCAATAACTATTAATTAAAGTCCCATCTATTTTTGCTTTCAAGAATAGTACTGAGAAGCAACTGTTTAATTTCAGTGGTAGAGTTTGAAGAAACTAAGACATGAGTAATAACCTGTACTCATTTTATAAGTTAGTAAACGTGTTCTTAAAGTTTGAGTAACTTGGCCAAGATGTCAAAGTTAAATAAGACCTAAAATAATAGTGGAGTCCTGAACACTAGCCTGAACAGTGCTCATTGTCAATAGTATTATTGTATCCTGGGAGGCATGAATAATTTTAATTGAGTTTTTCTTTTCTTAATGATAACTTCTACAAACCAGGTGTTCTAGCATTTAACAAGTATATAATCTTTTAGATATCAAATGAAGAATTATTTGACATTTATTTTTTGAAAGACATTTATAGATTCCTTACCATTTTGAAACATAAATTTAAATATGTCTATTAAATTTATATTTGATATATATGAGCTATTTTTTAGAGTATAGATATCATTTTTACCAAGACAGTGTGCGATACACTTTGAGCTTTCTTTTATGCTCATATAAAAGGATCTTGAAAAGTAGGCCCATCGATTCTTTATAAATGAATTCATATTTTTCTATCTTTTATAATTCAGAACTGCTTTATATCAGTATCTGACTTTTCCCATTGAAGATGTCTTTCTCAAGAAGCTCTGGGTAAAGTGGTTTGGATAACATTCTCCTTTTAAGTATAAACTCTTTTCGAATTTATTAAAAGGTGGCCCTTAAATTTATATAACTTTTCATTGCTGTAAGATACTCAGTTTTTTGAATGAATATCAAAGATTTACCTGGCTGAAGAGACCCCCTAGATGAGCCAATGAGCTGGTAGGCTTAGATTTCACTCATGTTAATGATGGCAATGGTGATTTTACACAGATAGATGCTCTTAGTTTCCTCCAGGGGAAAATATTCCTACTTATTTGTATACAAATTACTTCAAGTGCTTTTATTCTTCTTCTGCCTTCTACCTTTTCCCAACCTTGGCATGTGTTCCATGCCAAGGAATGAATGTCTCAGTGACACCTGGAAATTTTGGTGCTCAAAAGGCAGTAGGCCATTAGCTTCGAGGTATTGGCTCATGCTGAGAACATACCACCAACTGGCAGCATCCACAGCTTGTGTTTTCAGATTTCCTTCTGGCATGAAAGACAAATTGTTCTATTTGTATTATAAGTTTTTGAATATTAAAGCATGTTAGCGGCTATTATATTTTCCCTATTTATTAACATAACTTAAATATGATTTATTTGTTCTTTCATTCACATAATTGAGTTTCTTAAATATTTTCTGATCACCTATTCTAGACCATTTCCCATGCTGGCAGTTGAAGATAGGTGAAATATGAAATTTTTAACTCTAACCTAGAACCTGGCTGGAAAGACACACAGCAAAATGATTATTAGACTATGACACCTTATGTGCAATTATGATAAGGGATTACTCACAATCCTATGTCAGTGCCAGGAAAATTGGACCCATATTGAACATCAGAAATGAATTCAGGAGGGAAGGGGAGCATTTAAGTTAATCTTGGAGGATGGGTAGGTGGAATCGATAATGAAACAAGGGAGTTAAATGTGTGGGAAGCAGGAAGAATAGAGGACTCAGTCAGTGGGTTGAAAAAACACTGTAAATTATTGAAACTGCAATTCTATTTTCTTTAACATTGCAGATTTTAAAAAATGAGCTGCTTTTTAAAATGAACTTTTGTTTTTTTGTATTTTTGTTTTTTTTTTATTTTTGTGTTTTTTTTGTATTTTTGTTTTCAAACACTAAATAAACCTCTGTATGTTCAGAAAAGGAGAAACGATTCATTTTAATGAGAGGTAAATACACTAGAACATAAGACTATTATTAGTAGTAGCTTATTGTCATTTGTTAGAGCAAAGAATGCCTTTTGATACTGGAAAGAATTTAGAGGGGAACCATATTTTTGTTTCTTACAAAATAAACATCGATAGATTAAGGAAAACTCAATAAATATAACGTAGATCAGTCACCCATGGTTTTAGGTCGATTGTCTAAGTTAAAAAAAAAAAACAGGAAATTCTGTAATTTGTGACAACATGGATGAACATAGAGAACATTATATATATATATATATATATATATATATATACACACACACACACACACACATTCTCTCTCTCTCTCTCTCTCTCTCTCTATATATATATATATATATATATATATGTGTGTATTTAGTTGTATATGGACACAATGCTCTTATTTTATTTATTTTTATGTGGTGCTGAGAACCGAACCCAGTGCCTCACACGTGCTAGGCAAGCGCTTTGCCACTACTACAACTCCAGGCCCCGATTGTCTAAGTTTTCGAAATAGACTTAATAGATTTTTAAACAGAATTAAATAGATTTTGTTATTTTATATGTAGTTAAATTATCTGATGTAGGTTTTACAACAACCTTATGAGGTTGGTGATATTTTCAGATAAAGAATTAATGCAGTTAAGGGAGAGTTAATGACTGGCCAAAATAAAATAACAATCAAATAATCAAGATTTATTTTTTGGTACTGGAGATTGAACTCAGGGGCACTCAACCACTGAGCCACATCCCCAGCCCTATTTTGTGTTTTATGTAGAGACAGGGTCTCACTGAGTTGTTTAGCGCCGCCTCGCTGTTGCTGAGGCTGGCTTTGAACTCACGATTCTCCTGTCTCAGCCTCCCAAAGTGCTGGGATTACAGGCTTGTGCCACCGCGCCTGGCTAAATAATCAAGATTTATAAATACTTTCTGATCACCTATTCTAGACCATTTCCCATGTTGAGAGTTGAAGATAGAAATAGAAAGGATATAACATCCTTAACTCCAATCTAGAACCAAATGAAAAGACAGAAGTGAAATGATGATTCCAATCTGAAATGTAAGGAGCTTAGATTAGAGGTTGTCACTCCATCAAAACAACAAGTAAAAATCTGAACAGACTGCAAAACCAATATCTCTTATTAATGTCAGAGAAATGAGGTGACAGAACAAATTGTATCCCCAATTGTAGATATATGCAGGCAGATACTAAAAAACTCAATTGACTGGAGCAGAAATCCACAAGCAGAAAACACCACAGGAAAACAATAACAATAATTATCCAGTTGTCAGAGACTCCATAGGGACAAACCTTTGCAATTAAAATCTCCAGGGGTACATAAGCATTGCCCTGCTCCAATCCTGTCATTTTTTGAGTTTCTGCTCCTGGAATTCTACCAGGTTCTTATAATGGATATCAGAGAAAATCCTCTTGTGCTCGGGCAGGTGGAGAGGAAAATGAAAATGGCCATTCTACCTGTGTTTATCAACACTTATCCCCAGGAGTATTTTTTTTTTTAAACCTGAATGTAATCTATTCAAGTTTTCTCAGATCCTAGTATACCAGGGGAAGGAGGCAGGGAAATATACAGTCTAGCTGATTCCATTCATCCCATGTCCTCTACTGCCATGGAGAAATCTGAAAGGTGCTTATGAAGTTTATAACTGAAGGTCACAGGGTCACTGAAACACTGAGAGTTAATCATTGGATTACAGGATGCATTACCTCTTCCTGTACATTGCCACTTTTTTACTAAAGGTCTATCTACTGAATTTCCTTTTACCTAGTACATAATGTCTGGGGAAAAAAAAGACCAAGAAAGAAATAATTTGGAAATATAGAGCAAACATCAAAACCAGAGTTAGAAAAGGGAAGGATACTGAAATTATCAGATGATGAATTTAAAACAACTATGATTAACATGCTAAGATCTTCAATGGTAAAAGCAAACACCATGCAAAAATAACAGATGTGTAATGTGGGTAGAGATGAAAAATCTAGAAGAATCAAAAAGAAAAGCTGAAGATAAAACAAAGACTGTGATAGAAATGAAGAGTGCCTTTGATGTGCACATTAGTAGACTGGATGTGACTGAGGAAAGAATCTCTGAGCTTGAAGATATGGCAAAAGACAGTTTCCAAATTGAAAGCAAAGAGAAAAGGAGTTTGAAAAAATGGAACTGAATATCCAAGATCTGTAGGACAATGAAAAAATGTGTAACATACAGTAATGGGTATGCCATAAGAAAAAGAAAGAAAGAAAGTGAAAAAGTAGTAAAAACTGAAAGTTTTTCCAAAGTAATGTCAGACATCAAATCACAGATCAAGGAAGCCCAGAGAACACCATCAGGATAGATGTTGATACCTTACACCTAGGTATATTGTCAAACTGCTAAAAATTAGAAATGAAGAAGACATCTTGATATCAGCCTGAGGGGAGGAGGAAACATCTCACCTGTAGAGGAGTAAAGATAATAATTACATCTGATATCTCCTCAAAAACCATAAAAGCAAGAAGATAGTGAAGTGGAATGTTTAAAATGTTCAGAGAAGAAACCCTCAACTCATATTTATGTATCATACTAACGTATCCTTCAAAAGTAAAGAAGAAATAAATGTTTTCTCAAACAAAAATCAAGATGTGTTGCTACTGTATCTGTCTTGTAGAAAAAGTTAAAAAAAAAACTTCAGAAAGAAGAAAATTTATATAGGTTAGAAACTTGGTTCTACAGAAAGAGAAGAAGGCCACTAGGGAAGGAATAAGTGAAGTAAATTGTAAGTTTTACTTTTCTTCTTATTAATTGATCTAATAGAACAGTTTGTTCAAAATGACAACCATAACAATATATTTAATTATGTATACTTATGTATGTCATGTATTAGTGAAATGAAAGATAACAATGATATAATAATGGGGGGAAAATTAAAATGTTTTTATTATAGGGTATTTGTATTACACATAAAGTGATATAGTGTTATTTGAAAGTGGACTTGAATTTGTTGTAACTGTGCATTGCAAACTCTAAGACCAACAATAAATAGCATACAGAAGTACAACTGATGTGTTGAAAAGGAGAGAAAATGTAATCATATAAAGTGCTTAATTAAAAATCCACAATGAAAGAGAATAGAAGACAAACATAAGAACAAAGAACATGGGTAAAAAATATAGATATCAATCCAACTATATCAATAATAACTTGAACTTTCAGTGTTCCAAATACAGCATTTACAAAAAAGATTTTTCATAGTGAATGAAAAAACAAGATCTAACTCTGTTGTCTACAAGAAATTCACTTTAAATATAAAAGCACGTATAGGTTAAAAGTGAATGGAGAGAAAAAGATACACCATGCATACTGTAATCAACAGAAAGCAGAAATAATTATACTAATTACAGACAGAACCAACTTTAGATCAACGATGTTATCAGGAATAAAGTGGGTCATTATATAATGATAAAATGGCTTATTCTTCAATAGGACATAACAATCCTTGATATATAAACATCTAAAGCCGGGCGTGGTGGCCCACGTCTGTAATCTCAGCACTTTGGGAGACTGAGACAGGAGAATCGCGAGTTCAAAGCCAGCCTCAGCAACGGCGAGGAGCTAAGCAACTCAGTGAGACGCTATCTCTAAATAAAACACAAAATAGGGCTGGGGATGTGGCTCAGTGGTTGAGTACCCCTGAGTTCAATCCCCGGTACCAAAAAAAAAAAAAAAAAAAAACCATCTAATAACAGTGTCAAAATGTACAAGGCAGAAACCGATAGAACTACAGGGAGAAACAGGTGAATTTAGTATTATAGTTAGAGACATCAATATTCCAATATCAGTAAGGGACAGAAATAGGCAGAGAATTAATAGACATAGCTGAACCTAAGATTACTATCAGTTTTTTGACAGCTGGTTCAACCACTATGCAATATACATTCTTCTCAAAAGCACATGGAAGGCTGGGATTGTGGCTCAGTGGTAGAGCATTCATCTAGTGCAGGTGAGGCACTGGGTTCAATCCTCAGCACCACGTAAAAATAAAAATAAAGGTATTATGTCTACCTACAACTAAAAAATATTTTTTAAAAAAGCATATGGAACATTCACCAAAACATGCTACAATACTGAATTGTAGTATATTTTGGTATACTACTAGTGAATTGTATATACCTTAATCATACTACTGAATTGTAGTATATTTGTTAAGACATACCTTAACAAATTTAAACAAGTCAAAATCATACAAAGCATGTTTTCAGATCACAATGGAATTAAACTAGAAATCAATAAGAGAGAGATACCTGGAAAATCCCCAAATACTTGCAGATTAAACAACGTACTTCTAAAAGCACTAGGTCTAAAAGAAAATCTCAAGAGAAATTTAAAATTATTTTGAGAGTGAAATAAAACTAATCAAAATTTTTGAATGCAGTGAGAGCAACGCTTAGAGAGAAATGTATAACATTAAGTGAACAATTAAATATGAGAAAAGACGTAAAATCAGTAATCTAAGCTTCTACCTTATGAAATTAGAAAAAGAAAAATTTGACACAAAGTAAACAGAATAAAATAATTAAAATCAGAGCAGAGATTAATGAACTTGAAAATAGGAAATCAATACAGAAAAATCAATAAAACTAAAAAGTATTTTTTGAATGATCAATACTATTAATAGACCTCTAGTGAGACTAAGAACAGAGACATAAAATTATTGAGATAAGAAATGGAAATGGTATCTTTATGGATCCCATAGATGTGAAAATGTTATAGGGGAATACCATGAATGATTTTGTCAAAAAAATTGACAATCTGGACAAAACTAATTCCTTGAAAAACAGAATTTCTAACAAAATGTACACAAGAAGAATTAGATAATCAAAATATGTCTATGCCTACTAAAGAACTCGAGCTGATAATTAATAATCTCCTAAGACTGGTAAATTCTACCAAACATATAAAGAAGCAGCAATACCAATTCTATATCATGTGTTACAAAAGTAAAGAAGCTACGGAAATATTTCTTAGATCATTCTATGAGAAAAACATTTCCTACATGTCAAAAACAGTTAAAAACATTACAAGAAAAGAAATCTATAGACTAATTTCTCTCATTAACATAGATGCAAAAATTCTGAACAAAATATTCACAGAGCAAATCCAATAATGTGTAAAAAATTAAATATGAAAACCAAATGGGATTTGTTTCAGGTAGCAAGGGTGGTTCTACATTAAAAAATAAATGGATGTAATTCATCATATCCATAGGCTAAATAAGAAAATTTACATAATTATAGCAATAGATGCAAAAAAGGCATTTCATCAATTTATTTTCATTCATGATAAAAACTCTCAGCAAATTCAGATGAGAGGGGAACTTCCTGAGGTGGGTAAAGAACATATACAAAAAACACCTAAGCTGGGCATGGTGGTGCACGCTTGTTATCCCAGTGGCTTGGGAGGCTGAGGCAGGAGGATTGCGAGTTCAAAGCAAGCCTCAGCAAAAGCGAGGCACTAAGCAACTCAGTGAGACCCTGTCTCTAAATAAAATTGAAAATAGGGCTTAGGATGTGGATCAGTGGGCAAGTGCTCCTGAGTTCAATCCCCAGGACCTCCCCCAAACCACACCTAATGTTGTACCTGATGGTAACAAGGAAACCTTTCTGTAGCTTCCTTGCTAAAATCAAGATCAAAGCAAAGAAATCACCTATCACCGCTTCTTTTCAACATTATACTGGAAGGCCTAGCTAATGAAGTAAATGGGAAAATAAACGGAAGGCATACCAATTGGGAAGAAAGAAATAAAACTATCTTTGCAGATAACATTATTATGCAGACTATCTGAAAGAATTTGGCAAAATAGCTTGAAACTAATAAATTATTATAGCAAAGTTATAATAGGATATAAGGTTCATATACAAAAAAATAATTGCTTTCTCATGTAGTAGCAATGAACAAAAAGAATTTGAAATTGAAAATATAATATCCCCCAAACTGAAATACTTAGTTATAAATATAATAAAATATGTATGATGAGAAAACAACAAATCTCTGGTAAAATAAGTTAAAAATAAATAAAAAGGAAGATATCTATGTTTGGAGATAGACTCAATATTACCAGTATCTCAGTTATTCCCAACTTTGTCTATAGATTCAAAACACCTCCAATCAAAATCCCAGCAAATTACTTTGTGAATATTGACAAATGGATTCTAAAATTTATGTAGTGTAGGGAAAGATCCAGAGTTACCAATACAGTAATAAAGGAGGTGAACAAAGTCAGAGGACTCATGCCACCTGACTTCAAGACTTCCTATAAAATCACAGTAAATAAGACAATGTGGTATTGGCAAAAGAGTTGTTAGAATAGAGAACTCAAAAAGAGTTCCATGTAAGTATAGTCAACTGATCTTGAGAAAGGAGCAAGGGCAATAAAGTGGAAAAAATATAGTCTTTTTAATAAATGGTGATGGAACAATCTGATATCCAAATGTGAAAATAATTAATATAGAAACATCTTACATTATTTACCCAAATGTATTCAAAATAGATCATAGAACTAAATGTAAAACGCAAAACCATAGTACTCTTGGATGATGACATTAACAGATCTAGATGGCCTGGAGATTTTTATTTTAGATATAATGCCAAGTCACAGTGATTGATAATTGGATTCCCATAAAATTATTATTATCCGCTTTTTGTAACACAATCAAGGAGAAGACAAAGCACAAGCTAGAAAAAATATATCCAAAGCAAATATTACATCCAATAAAAATCTATTGTCTAGACACTCCATATCATACCTCCACAATGTAATGTGCATGACTGTTAAAACACTCAAAATACAGAACAGACAACATCAAATTCTGGTGAGGACATGGTACAACAGGAACTCCTATTCATTGTTGGTGGGGATGAAAAATGCTACAGATCATTTGGCAGATAGTTTAGCAGATTCTTAGAGACAAAATATTCCTTTACCACACAATTCAATAATCATGTTCCTTGGTAATTACTCAAATAATTTCAAAACTTATGTTCCAACAAAAACCCACACATGGTTATTTATAGGAGCATCTTTGTAATTGCCAAAATTTGAGAGCAATTAAGATGTTCTACAGTAGATAAATTGATAAAGTGTGGTACATCCAGCCAATGGAATATTATTCTGCACTAAAAGGAAATGAGCTATAAAGCCATAAGGCGACATAGAGTAAGTTGAAATGCATATTACTGAGTGAAAGAGCCCAATCTGAAAAGCTACATATTGTATACCAATTATATGACATTTTGAAAAAGGTAAAACTTAGAAATAGTTGAAAGATCAGTGGTTTTACGAGTTTGGAAGAAGGGAAGAATGAGTAGGTGCAGAGGAGTTTTAGGGAATTTGGGTGATAATGATGTATCAAGGCAGACTCATTAATTGTAAAAAATGCACAAATGTGCAGAGAGCATTGATGGTGAGGGAGACCATACCATACGTGTTCAGGGAAGAGAGTATATGGGACTAATGATAAATTCAGACACCAATCAGTTTTTCAGGCACCAAGCGCTTTCACTATGTCAGAGGCTTGCATTTGGAAATGTCTCATTTTCTATGTTAAAATCCAAAAAGAACCATTAGCAGTCATCACTCCACACTTTATCCTTTAGGTTTATCTTTTAGCAATAGCTTTTCTGAGAAGGGGAAAGCTCTTGCTGAAGATCCATTAACAAACTTTTTAAAATTACTCAGTTACATTCCTAAAATAATATTGAATGACTTAATATAAATAAAAGAATTCATATTAAGGATGATATTAGTAACTTCTTATTGAGTAAAAATATTATATATATTTTTATACTTATATATCAGATAACTGAAATTTACTCATCTAGCAAATGCTAAAGAGGGATTTTTAACCAAAACTTTAACTTATTCTAAGACCTTTTACTTATGTCATATCATAATTGCCAATAAATTTAGGAATAAACAGTGACATTCTCAAGCATCATCTAGTGTCTTCCATTGCCATTGAAATTTTGATTGTTGTTGGAACAACTTCATCCTTTCTTAAAAACTTCCAAGTCACTTAATTAAATTAAATAGAATAATGGGATTCTTATTTGGATTTAGACATGACCATGTTCCCAAGTAGCAAAATATCTGGAAGAGGAAAGCTTAAGATGTCAAGGAACTATAAAGCTGATAAGATAAAGAACTTATTAAAATCATTCACAATGAAAATAGAAGAGGTAAATAGGAAGCTATGCCCAGGACAACAATCAGCAAGATTTCTGAGAGGCTTAGGAGATCTTAGATATTTAATAATAGTGACACAGAACAGGTGGTTTTGTCAGTTATATATCCATGCATACACTCTTCCCTCCTACAACTTAATGGCTTAAGACAACCACCATTTTATTTCCCATAATTGTGTTGGTGGGTTGGCAGTTTTTCAGTTGGTCTCTCCTAGGTTCATTTAGGGGTCTGCATTCTATTAGTGAGTCAGCTGGGGTGCAGGCTGGGATGGCTAGGACTCTCTTCATGTTTGTGCATATGTATATGCACATGTGTGCATGCATGCGTGTGTGTGTGTGTGTGTGTGTGTGTGTGTGTGTGTGTGACAGAGATGAAGACAAGACTAGACAGGACTTCTTCATACACTCTTAGGAGACAGTTCTAAGACTGACCTCAATATGCAAGTGCTTATCATGTCTCTGCGTTACATTTGCTCATTTCTTATTGATCAGACCAAGAACAAGGCCTTGCCCTTAGCCAAGGAGGAAGGAAATTACACACAGATATAAATAAGAAGAGGCATGATTTATTTTGATCCATTAGAGTAACAATTTCATATGGTCTGCCCTCTGACCCCAATTATTCAAGTGCAAAATACATTCACCCTTTTCTAACATCCGCAAAGTTTCACCCAATCATGGCATGAAGCTTAAAGTCCATTATCTCATCGTTGGCATAAGATTAATATGGAGAAGGGGCTTTGGGGGTAAAGCTGCTTTTTATCTAGAGGACACTGAACTAAAAAAAAGTAATTAATTTTTCCTCCTTGCTCCACCTCCACATTCACCTCCAGCATAGGTGGCGAGAATGACAAGATCACCTCAATAATTCCATGTAATAATTCAAAAATGACAGGAACAGGAGGCACATAGGAGTCACTGGTCCACAGCACTGGTGAAATCCAGCATCCAGCCAGTACATACTCCAGGGTTCGCCTCTAATTGGACCATTTTGCTTCCCAAGAGTTTCCTTCATTCTCTGCTCTCTGACACACTGGGCTTTCTTTCCCTTTCAATGAGAAATGATCTGTGTTTGTAGTCCAGTAGCTTTCTCAGCTTATTTTCCATAGGAAATTTAGGAGGAGTTAAGAATGAAGTAAAGTGGGAGGGGATGCTGATATGGATTTTCAAGGGCCTGGTTGAAGTCTGTGTAAGGCTGATATGGCATTGAGATGAATAGGAAGGAGGCTGAAGAAGATAGAACTGGTATTAGGGGTTTGTACTTTGGGTAAGGGAGCAATGAGAAGAAGATAGCTTCATACTGTGCTAATTTAGCAGAAGTGATTTTCTTTTGGGTAGGTTCTGCTTTAGTCAGAAAATATATTGCTGAATATTTACAAGAATCCCAAACTAGCCAGGCATGATTGCAAAATCCTGTAATCCCAGTGGCTCAGGGGGCTGAGGCAAGAGGATTGCAAGTTCAAAGCCAGCCTCAGCAACTTAGTGAGGCCCTGAGCAATTTAATAAAAGCCTGTTCCAAAAAAAAAAAGTCCTGGGGATGTGGCTTGGTGGTTAAACACTCCTGGGTTCAATCCGCTGTGCCCCCCACAAAAAAATTCCCAAACTAGATATCATAATTAGCATCCTGTCACATGCCTGTAAAGGAACATCACTCAGGTTGTTTCTAGCAAAATTTGCAAATCAACATCAGGGGCCTGGTCCCAGAAAAATACATATGAACTGACATTCAAGAGAATGGGTTGCTTTTGTGAAAAGAAAACTAGACTGTGTCACCTCTTTTATTCATTTACATAAAATTTGCTTATATACATTTAAAATGCTGTCTTATACAACCTCAGATAAATATTAGAGAAATACACACAAAATCACTGTCTTTTATAAATTCATATTTTGATTTTTAATTATCAAGTTTAAAACCATTTAAATATCTGCATCTAGGCTTCCTTTTTCCTGTGCATAATAGCTTTCTAAGCTTTCTGAATATATTTTTCCAAACATAAAATCTTTGCAGAATATCCCTTAATTTACATTGTTAAGAACCACTCAAAGGGAAGGGCTCTTATTTGTCATTGTTTCTGTATAATATAATGACTGCAGTTTGTAAGATAAAGTTTGAGTTCATCAGACAGTCCTGGTCAGGGTAAAATCATGTCTGAGAGAGGACATGGGGGTCTCTCTCCAGAAAAGGCAGATCTCCTCACTGAGGAATCTAAGGCCAGAAATTTTAGGTCTATAATTAATGTTGGGAATACAAAGAAAATAACCATGATAATGTAGTATTTTTAAGTGTGAATTATTTATGATGTAGAAATTATTAATATATCAATCCATGTTTAGCTTAATTAAATGAAGCTCTTGGGGCTGGGGCTGTAGCTCAGTGGTAGAGCGCTTGCCTGGCATGTGTGAGGCACTGGGTTCGAGCCTCAGCACCACATATAAATAATAAATGAATAAAAGATCCATCAACAACTAAAAAAATTTTTAAAAATTAAGCTCTTAATGAGTAAAACCAATTTCTATGGTATAAATATATCTATCTGAATCAATGACATTACATCTTAAGTAGACATGTCTATTATATCTTTGCTGTTTTCACTTTTCATCATTGATTATTAAAATTATTATAAACTAATATCCTTTTGAAGTAAATTAACACTCTCACCAGCAATCTGCACAGAAAATTAACCAAATCCACATTTGTAAATTATATATTTATTTTATAATTGCAATTTTATTATAAAATTAGAGACCAGATAAGAATTTTGTCCAAAGATAAAGGTTTAGATTTGGCAAATGACCTATTTTAAAAAATTAATTTTCATTCTTGAATGATATAGGAGATTATATTTTATTATTTAATTTATACACAGTGATGAAGATTCATCTTAGGGATGAATACTAAGCAAAGGTTCTACCACTGAGCTACATCTCCAGCTCTGGAAATACTGTGTGGCACCAACATAAGAAGTTCATATTTAGTAGAAAACATAGATTTCCAAAGACAAATGGGTCTCAGATTTCAGAGATACAAGAGCCCTTCTGTAAAATAAGAGCATTTTCGCATTTATTACTTTAACTATGTGCATGTTGAATGACCCAGGAGAAACTTGGTAAGAAGTAATTTATTATTCTTCCCAGGCATAAGTTTGAGATCAGTTGATGTTAGATCAGTGGGCTCAAATTAAGTAGTCAGTGTCAGTAGTCAGTAGTTCTTATCACTGCTTGGTTGTTACTTTACTGAGAACTACAAAACAATTAGAACATGTGAGTGACATTAAACTTTCCCTGCTTAATCTTTTGTGGAATTATATTTTATACGATGTGGTTTTTGCTCTTCATATATCCTGATCTCTAAAGCATACATTATTTTACTAACTATATGAGATCTACAAGTAGTTTTATACCATATTATAGCAAATGTCTTTATGCCTAGCTCCCAGTTTGAAGAATAAACCTTGCTGGGGCAGGGAGTGAGCCAAGTGGTAGAATGTGTGCTTAGCATATCTGAAACCCCAGGTCCAATCTCCAGCACCAAAAACCAAAATCAAACAAAATAATTACTAAGGTTTGAAATGTTGTGACCTTCCATTATTGTATGTCATCTGCACTGTTAGTATTTCAAGTGTGATGTTACTGCTTCTGTAACTTTTACTATATTTTTCCTACTCATGTGTTTAATACAAGTATCTAGTGTTTTCTTGGTTCAAGCACATTATCCATTTTCTTCTGTAACTTGGTTTCTCTTACTCAATAATCTATTTTTGAGATCCTTCAGTATTTCTATGTGTAGTTCTATATCATCAGTTTTCTGCTTTGTGTCTATGTGTAGCAGTTTGTTGGTGGGTGTTTTGTTATTGTAAACAGTGTAGCTTAAATATTCTTTTTAAAAACTTTTTTTTTATTTGTAGATGAACACAATATCTTTATTTATTTATTTTTATGTGGTGCTGAGGATCGAACCCAGTGCCTCAGGCACACAAGGCAAGTGCTCTATCACTGAATTACAATCCCAGCCCTTAAATATTCTTTTACATGTCTTCATGTGCACATTTCTAAGTATTTCAACATATAAAATGGTAAATATGTTTATTTAGTCTTCCACTATATCTTCCAATAAAGTTCATAATTTTCTATGTACATCTTATCTTGGGTTTTATTCTTTGGTACAATTATTTCCATTATATCTCTATTTAGTTGTCAGATTTAATATTTTCATCAGCATTTTTTTATTTCAGCAAACAAGTCACCATAATTCTAGGTTGAAATTTATTTTCTCTCCTTATTTTGAAGATATTATTCTACTGTCTTCCAGAAGAAACTCCTTGTTGGAATTGAAACATTTGTTGTCATTATAAATCATATTCCCTTGTAGCTGAACTTTCTTTCCTATTTGATCACTCTCATGTTCATATTTTTTTTTGATATACTGCATCTGAAGTAGGCTTTGTGAAAGTCAAATTATTTGGTTATATTTTACAAATTTAAAAATATGTATTTTCATCAATTCTAGAAAAGTTTCAGCCATGTATTTAAATATTGCCTGTCTCCTAGTCTCTCAATTTTCTCCTGAAACTGCTCTAATTAGTCATCTCATGTTATCTATCTTCTTGCTAGCTTTCATGAGTCTGGGTAATTCTTAATAAAACGTCTACCTTACCAATTCTCTTCCAAGGCAATATAACCTAATTAATCTATCCATTAACAGTTATTTTAACAGTTATATCTATCATTTTGGAAATTATTTTTATTCCAAATGTTATGGACATTTTATGCTTTCTTATATGTTGCTTCTATTTTCAGTTTCAACTTTTTAAGAACTTAAGATATTTTACATATGAAATTTTGATTTTTTCATATCTATTGATCCTTGCTTCTGTTTTTTGTTTGTTTTTTATATTTCTTACCTTTTTTTAAGATTTTGAGCTCATTTGGGTTCCTTAAAACTATTGGAATCTCAAGGGTTCTGGGTTAAGATTACATTTTATTTTAGAGAGAAGATATGTTTATTTTGTTTGGCTTAGTGATTATGGAGTTCAATTCAAAATTACTTTCAGTTAATTTCCAGGCTTGAATTTTTCCAATATGTTAATTGAAACTGAAAACCTGGTGGGTTTGTGGCATATAGCTATGAATTCTTAGGGGTCCCCCTGGCTTTCTTACCACCTAGAGCAAACCAGGTAAGAAAAGTTTCCCTATTCTTCCCTTTGCTAGCAGGCCACCTTTTCACTACTGTGTCCTGTGCTTTCATGCTGGGGAGTATCCAGAATCCCTCTCATTTCCCTAATGAAGAATTACATTCAAGGTTTTAGGGAATTTGACAAATAATTGTTCCTAAAGCAGAGTCTTCACTGTTTCACCTAACATTTCTGTTCTATCTCTATTGTTGTTATTATTATTATGATTTTTGGAGGGAGAATCATGTGAATTTAATTCGGTATACACAGAATATATTACAGGAAAAAGAAAAGGCTTGGGGGATGGTGAGCCAGCTGGAGTGCTGGCAATGAAAGTCAATCCAGTATGCTGTAAGAATACTGAAAAAATCCTTATGAAGTATTAGACATTTTTAGTACTCCTGTTTGGGAATATAAAGATAAAACATTTATAGATACATCAAATTATCAATTTTTATTCTAGTATAAGCAGAATCTTTAAGCCCTGTACTAATAGATAAAATGTTTAATGTTGAAAAGAGTCTCCAATAATTAAAACTCTAAATTGAAAGGATTCTTTGAAATCATCTAGTCTTGGCAGCAAAACAATAATAAGAAAATAATAGCCAAAGCCAAAACAAAGTTACGTTTTTAGGTACTTCTATTTATGAAACACTGTTTTACAGCTTTATTTTTTTTCCTTTTTAAACTTGTTTGTATTCTATAACTTTAAGATTTTTTAAGATCTCAGGAAAGACTGTTGAACCTCCACTGAAGCTGCTCTGTGATACTGTGCTCCAGCATTTTACAGCTAAGGCCACTGATCCCAAACATGCTAAGTAAATTATCCAGGGTTATGGTAGATAGTACATGGTCTGGCAGGAGTCCAGTACACTCTTTTTAACCACAGCACATATTTCCTTTATGGGTAACAAAATAATTTCATGCATACCTTATATATTTTATTATTTATTTGTTTAATTATTATTGTTTTAACTCTGGGAATTTTAATCCAGGGCCTTATGCATGCTAAGCATGTGCTTTGCCACCCAACTTATACTCAACACCTACCTTATATGTGGTATATGAGCTCTTCAAAATTCAGGAAAGTTGTGATAATTTTTTCTCTATTAATTAGGATTTAATTATTAGAAACTCAGCAGATATCTAGACTGTATTCAAAAATGATTATTTCTACCAGTAATGATATTGAGACAATTAAGGACATTTTGGTGTAGCTCTGTATTCACCATTTTTGCAAGAAGTCCTGAATTTCTTTAGGTAATTTTTTTGATGTCTTGAGGAAATACATGTCTTGCTATTTTGATTCAATTTTGGTGTTATGTTGCAAGATAACTAGAAAGTTGAACAGAATAAGAGTGAAATTAAGCCTACTAATTTGGGGTATATAATATATTAAAAAGCCATTTGCTCCCTTTAAAAAATGTATTCGTGTTTGACATCTACCTTTCTCATTGTTGACCCAGGGGTGAAGTGGCAGAAAGTAAATTACTGTGATCATGCTGAGAGGGCAGCAAAGATTTGATTCATAATCAAATCAGAATTATTATGAGAGTTCTAAAAACTGTTATGAAGAGAAAATATCTCTCTGAGTGTGAACTCTTTTTCAACAATGTAATTTAAGTATGTCCCTTAAAATTTTTGCAGAATAGCAATGACATTAACAAAGACTTACAGAATAAAAAGATGATTTAAGTTTAGTATCTGATCATTGTAGAAAGCAAAGAAGATCTATCAATCATTGCCTCCCAACTGTTGTGTTTATGAAAATTAAATCATGTGCTATATTTGTTTAGAGATCAAAATCATACAACTGTTTAAATATTGAATTTGGACACTGGGATTAAATTGGGCAGATTTCTGCCATGCTGTACTTCATTTTGTGCTAGATGCAGAATTAGAGATGATAACATAATGTGTTAGTGAAATTCAAGATTCCTAAAATGTCCTAGAAGTGGAATTAAATTCATATAAATACTTGTCTTTATTTAGCTTGCTACTCTAGAATTGTTTTTTTGTGAGCCATTAATAGAAAAGCCACAGTAAAGATGGAATCTAAAATTACAAACACCTATACATACAATTGCTAACCAGATTATTTAACATATTTGGAAGCATATCATATGGTAACATGAAAGTGTATGTGCACACAGACACAAGTGCGTGCATGCACACACACACACAAAATTTCACAAATAGTATAGCAAAGTCCTGTCAAATTAGTGTATGATTGCATTTAGTCCACTGTTGCTTAATAATTTTTGAAAGCATGAGATATGTTGGGTAAAAGAAAGTTGTATTTATACATACACATTTTAGTCAGCTTTTTCTCCACTATGATTGAAATACCTAGCATGAATACCTTTAGAGAAGGAAAAGTTCATTTGGTGCTCACAGTTTTAGAGGTCTCAGTCCATAGATGACTGGCTCCATTGCTCTGGACCCAAGATGAGGCAAAAAATCATGGCAGAAGAGTGTGGTGGAGGAAAGCAGGTCAGAATGTGACCATCAGCAAGCAGAGAGAGACCTCCGCTTACCAAGGGCAAACTATAAACCCTAAAGGCACACCCTTATTGTTCCACCTCCTCAAGCCACATCCCACCTGCCAAGAGTTACTACCCAGTTAATCTTTATGAGTGAATGAATGTACTAATGAGGTTAAGAGTTTTATAACCCTAAATTTTCTTGCACTGTCTCATACATGAGCTTTGGGGGGACACCTCATGTCTAAACTATGACAACACATATATAATATTCTGTCTTCTTCATTCATGTCTATATTGTCTTGAACATTCACAAGGTTAGCATTTATAACTCCGTCTTTGGCTAGTTACCTCATTGGTTTTTACAGTATTACCCAGAGGAACAATTTCACAGGAATAGGCCAGAATTTCATTTGTATATTGGTCCGGAGGTACAGCTTAGTTTTACTAAATTTGGTGCTAAATTTTACTATGTATTATTTCAATTTAAAGGATCCATAATTTGTCCTTAAAAATTTTGAAATTAGAACATATTCTTTGAGAAATTCTTTTACAGGCCCTGGTTCTCCAGGGCTGTTTGTTCCTACAACATGACTTATTAGAGAGCTGGCAAGTATCTAGCAACTCTGCAAAAGTCAGGAAACCAAAACAAGTGGTTCAGATTTCAGTACAAACTTCTGCTTCATGCCTTCACCAGTTGCATTTCATTTATACACCTTAAAATTACCAATTCTACAATTTACCTCGTGATTTATGTACAAAATTACATGTATTCTTTAGAACAAGACATCCATTCATTTAAGTATCTTTGAAATGATGGCTCTAACTGAATTCATATGGGCCTGTTTTCAGTGATCACAGCTGAAATAACTTTTTGTGTATGCCTAAGATTTATATTGTTAATATTTCCTCCTTGCAATTAGCTAGCATCTATTCATTTTTAAGTTCTCTAGCTTTGTTTTTCATAATAATTATTGCAATGCTAATTTCCATTGAGCTTTTATACTCTCTTTCCTGAATGCCTCCTTTTCAGCTGTTCATATGTTGTACATTTCTTTTCACTCTTCTGAACAGCTTTGCTCCACCTTTAATAATGGAGAATTGTTGCCTGGCTAATTATTTTTCCTTTGCCTTGTACCACCTATGGTGGCACACTGAAAATGGGGGTATGAACAATTAAAGAGCCATATTGATAATGACTAAATATTGATGTTGTATAACTTGCATTATATTTTTTCTTATTTTTCATTGTCTAAGGACCACACAGTAAAATAAAGTAGTGAGCTGAAACAATTATTCATATAATATGTGGTCCTTTAAAATGACCAAATCTATTATGGGAAAGGAAGAATTATGGGCTGCATAGAAGAGTTTAATTACAAACATTGATTGAATGCATCAGATAATTATTCAAATTCTCACTCAGTTTATATTACATCAATACCACATTAATGGTATATTTTACGATTTATTTCTTTAAGAAATGTAGTAGAAATGCAAAAATAAGAAGTGATTTCTCAAGGTAGAAAGAACCAAAAGTTAATTGAGTAAAACTATAAAAATAATGGACATTCTACCTAGAAAGATCCAAGATAATCAATCAAAAAACCTCATGTAACTCAAAGCTCAAAAAAAGTGCAAAACTCAAAAAATTCAAAAACTGATAAAAGTGCTCTCTCTGTAAGACACTGGGTATAAAATTAACATTCTAAAGTCCATTGTTTTCCTAGGTACTAAAAATATCTAAAATAGAAAAGTTAACGAAAAAATATCTGACAACAGTGCAATAAAGATATATTAAGTTGTAAACCTAGTAAATGGGTAAGGCATAAATAAAAAGTGTAAAACTTTACTGAAAATCATAATAAAGCTCTACGTCAGTAGAGATTGGCTGTAAAGTTTAATGTACATGTTGCTCTCTACCAATTGATTTATATTTCAGTCTAATCCTAACCAAAATTGGGAATAAAAAAAAAGTAGAACAACCATGTATGAAAGCGTTGCCAAACATCACTGAAAGCAACTGTTATTTTCCAAAAAATATAGTAGTAGAAATTAAAACATTTTTTGCCTTCTTCAGAAATAGGTCCGTGAATACACTGATATTAGCAAATGATAAAGGTGGGCTTTCAAAACAATGGAAATCAATAAAATTAAACTAAAATGTTCAGAAATTGAATATGTGGGAACAAATGGATTTAGATTTATAGATCCCATAAAGTGCAAATGATAAGCAGAAGAATTGATTTTAAAAAGGATATGTATAGCCGGTCACGGTGGCACATGCCTGTAATCCCGGCACTTTGGGAGGGTGAGAGCAGAATCGCTAGTTCAAAGCCAGCCTAAGTTCAAAGCCAGCACTAAGCAACCAGTGAGACTCTGTCTCTAAATAAAACACCAAATAGGGCTGAGGATATGGCTCAGTGCTTGAGGACCCCTGAGTTCAATCCCTAGTTAAAAAAGAAAAAGAAAAAAAAAAGGATATATATAATATCAAACAATGTTTTGAAAATTTTAGGATGAAACATCTTTATTATACAAGACACAAAATCTTAAGAATCACCAACCAATGAAGAATTTGATTACAGTGTCATCATAAACAAAGTAAAAAGCAAGAGAAAAAAGGGGAAAAAAAGGCTTTATATATAAAGACTATTAAAGTGTGTTAAAGAAGATTTAAGACCAGTGCTGTGGTGCATGCCTATAATCCCAGGGACTCTGGACTCTGAAAGAGGAGAATCTCAAATTCAAATATCAAATTGTCAGCAATTTAGCAAGGCCCTAAGCAACTTAGTGAGACCCAGTCTCAAAATTTAAAAAAAAGGTGGGGGATGCCCTCTGGGAATGTAACTTAGTAGTTAAGTACCCCCAGTTTCAATCCTTGGTACAAAAAAAAAGAAGGAATCAATTCTCACTAGAATTACAGAGATTTATGTATACAAACCAAAAGATTGTACTGAAGGTCATTTCTGAAAATATTAATGAGCAAAAGGAAATTATAGATTTTTAGTGATTATGTTTGTTTAAATTTGTATAATAGTTTATCTTGTTAATTTTGAGTTGTAAAATTTAACTCATTGTTAAATACACGGGTCAAAACATAAATAAGTTACTTATCTTTCCTCACTCATTTCTTACCATTAGATTTAAATTTCTTTTTCTTACTTTATTTTCATTTTGTTTTAAATTAACATGTAATAATTGTTCATATTTAATGGGGTATAGTGTGACATTTTAATGCATGTCCATAATGTGCACTGATTAAATCAAGGTGATTAGCATTTCTGTCTCATAATATCTATGTTTGCAGCCTTTAAGTTCCTCTCTACTAGTTCTTTATATAACATTTAATAGGCTATTGCAAGCTGTAGTCACCCCACTGCTCTGTAGTACACTAGAACACGTTGCTCCTATTTGACTGCATTTTGTTCTATTATCCAACCTTCCTCTTTCACTTCTTTAACTGCATTTTTCTACTGTCCGGCCTTTTTCTTTCCTTCTTTGTCTTCCCCTTCCCATCCTCTAGTAACCATTACTCAGCTTTGAGATTGACATTTTAGCTTCCACATATGAGAGAGTGCAAACACACACACACACACACACACACACACACATATGAATATATGCACCTCTCTCTATATATAAACAAATGGGATTGTGTCCAACTAAGATCATCTCCATAGCAAAGAAAATGATCAACAGAGTGAAGAGACGATGTATAGAAATGGGAAAAAATGTTTGCCAACGATTCTTGTGACAAAGGATAAATATTCTGAGTATATAAGGAATTCAAAAAATCTACAGCAAAAGATGAGTGGTCTAATTAGAAAATGGTCAAATGATCTGGATAAATATTTCTCCAAAGAAGAAAAGTAAATTGCTTCTTTTACTGAAGGAGGAATTACAAGGAAGCAGGCTAACCCTTAAGACAACTATAGAGCTGAGGGCCAGGAATCCCTTACCAAGTATTCAGTCTTCATTTTACCAGGATTCAATGCATCAAGCATATGTGAGTCCATTGCACAGAAGTTAACTCCTCCAGTTAAGGGGTAACTCCTCTTACCCCATTAGTAAGTCAGGGGTATATATCAATAGTCCAAAGCACTTGGTACATTGACACAAATTCTCATTTTATAATATTCAACCAGTTGTTCCTTTTAAAAATAACCTCACATGGGTTGACTAAAGTACTATGGCACATACATAGAAACCCTTTTACTTACCATGAAATGGATGAGCTGGACAGTTCTCAGAAAGCTTCTGAAATTCAACTATATTTAAAAACGAAGGCTATCAGATTTAATTGGAGAGCATCCAAACAATAAAGCAACAAGGTTCTGTCTATTTTCACATATCATTTTAAGGAAGTGTAAATATTATAAATACTTGAACATTTTCCATTAGCATTGTTCAGTTTTGTACATTCTAATTATAATTGGACATGAGATTAGACTTTTTTAAGGTATCAGGACCTAGAGTGACTGTATGAAGAAACAGTAAAATAAATTTAGTTTTCACAGGAGAAGAGGAAAGGAGAAGAAATATAAGAGGAAGAAAGAGGAAAAGCAAGAAAGACTAACAAATCATGCAGGGAAATTGACCAAATTATGCTATGTCTATGTATAAATATATCACAATGAATTCCACTGTTTTGAATAACCATAATACACCAATTTAAAAATAAATAAATAAAAGAAACCCTAATAGAGTTGAATAAAGGGATCAGGGGAAGAGGGGGGCAGGAAGAGGGGAAGCACTGGGGATTGAAATGGAGGGGAAAAAGCAGAGAACGGTAGAATTCTATCTCTGAAAATTTATTATACCTCATGCACACATTTTGTGTGAGAAAGTAAGTGATGAATAATAAATATGCCACTACCTGACATTTTTAGACTTTCTCTGTTTGATGTTCAGCCATTCTGTCTCAAGTTTGAACTCAATGGGACCATTGAGGGCACTGAGATCTTTGAAATCTGCAACTTGCCAGAAGCACACAGCTGGTGGGTGTCACAGCCAGGATGAGGCATCAAGCCTGCAAATATTCAGTCAGCCTACTACTCTGTCCATTCAAGTTGCCCCAGGGCACAGGATGCCTAGAACTTATAGACAGCAAGACGGGAGCAAGAATTTGCAGAGGATAAAACTGTGTATTTGTATGACAAGGAAATACATGTCCAGCAGATGAAGAATACGACTATCTTTTGTGAAGTAGCATCTTATATAAATGGAGGTAATTCTCCTTCATTTACGTGTCCAGAACCCATCATTAAAATTCACATGAGAGTTATTGCCTATTACGGCTGGTTCTACTATTGCCTGCTACCCCGGATGATAAATGAAGCCAAAATAAATGGTATAGATTTTTTTAAAGCAGCCCATAATGTGGGAAACAGCAATAAACTTCTGACATTTCACCTCACTCAGCAAACATAACACGAAGGTCAGGAAGGATAAATATTTGTTACAGAGAAAGAAAAACGAATTATTGCAACTTCATAGTCTTCTATGACTGAGTGATGATGTTGTATCATATTTAATATTTCTCTGAAAAATGGGATCAAAATGCATGCAAAGGAGAAGTAATTTTTCACCATAAAGATGTGTGGCATGGCTCTAGGGAAAACCATGAGGGAGGCAATTTATAGAAAATGTCATTGTGGTGTGTGTTTATTATTCCTCACATTTTCTTTGAATCATTTAGTGTATCATTTAATAGCTCTGTATTGAGTGTCTGGTAGGAACAGTGCTCATCTCTGGGAAAGAGGAGTGAACAGAGCAAAGTCTTAGCTTTCATGCTTTTTAAAACTTTCAAGTTTTGTAAGAGATGCTAAACCTGCATGTCCTGAGTGAGAAATCCTTCTAGTCCATGGACAGGAAAAGAGGGCACTGCCATAGGTACATGAACATTTAAACAGTCACAATAGTGGAAGTATATTGATTAACTCCAGTTCATCATAAGGACAGAACATTATATTTACCTACATTTTCAGAATAATAGAATTTCAGTTTCATTTTGAACATTCTCCCAAATTTTTACATGGATACCTAATGCTATATGTGCCACATTTACAGCAATTGTAATTTATAGAGGAATAAATGTTGCTCATGATAAACTTTAAGGCTTGAACATTTCCCCTGAATTATATAAATAAAAGGCATGACTTGATTGTTAGAATTTTTGATGATATTTTTATATATCAAATCTCTACTGAACATGTGTCCAAGACAAAGAAGTTTATATCTTTCCTTTAGGTTTCCAGGTTCATCTTGCTCTGTTCTTTTTTGGGTTAATAACTTACCTTTCTTGGCACAAACTTCTCAACATACAAAATATATTTTAAAATCTTAGCATAATAAAATGTCACAGATATTCAAAAGATTGTCTTATAGTGATAACAGTTATGGTTTTTCTTACTATGAGAACTGATTGACTAAATTTTAGGTAATCGTAAGTTGATATTAATCATTTTGCAAAATGATGACACACTAAAACATTATGATGTGATTTCAGAAATAGCCGAGTATCAACAGAAATGAAATTTCATCATAAGGTCCTGTTTAATGCTTATTTCCATTGGTTCTGATCTTATATTCGTTTAACAAATATTTAATAGTAGCATACTTGTGAAAATTTCTGATTTGGGTATTGAAAAGAATAGAAAAAACATTATAATTAGATTTATTGTCAGTACCACATTTATGTAATGATTTGTGTTTTTTTGTACATTATGTTTTGTAGATTTATGTTTTCTGTACATTATTTAGCTTAAACATTAAAGCATTCTTGTAAGGAGACAGGATAAAAATTAATATCCTCATTCACTAGATTAGGAAACTGAGACTTGAGATTATCGGCTCTTCTACCCTATGGCCAGCAAAGATAGAGCTGGACTTCCAACTCTGGTATTCTATTCAGTTCTCACTCTTCCCTCTGCCCTCAAGGAGGTCACAAATCATACACGTGCACACTGCAATTCAGGAAGTGGGTGAAGTTAAGGCAGAGTACCACTGCGTAATCATAATAGGCAAAGATCATATTTAGTTGATAATGAACAGAGCACCCTTCATGGAAGAGTTGGTATTCTATTAAGTGACATTTATCACATGCCTGCTATGTGCCAAGTACTTGATAGGTGTTTATGGATAAATGACACTTCATTCTCTACTTTTGATTAGCTCAGAGTTTGAGGGGAAAACTAGACAATTGGAACGCAGGCTAATATACAGATTGCTTTAGAATCATGTATAGGAGCGACATGTAACAGACCCCACAGAGCTGGTGACACCTGTGCTCTGCATTATTCTCTGTTATCTCTGTGTTATTCTCTAAGCAAAGGGAAGACATTGATGGATTAAAGTGAGAGGGTGATACCTGCTATGCTAGGAGAGAGATTTATTATAAAAGGAACTATTTGAGAGGTTATTGTAGCAATTCAGTTAATAAATGTTTAAGGACCATATTAAGGCAGTGTCAGCAGAGCTGAAGAGTACAGATTGGAGAGGGCAAATGGACATTTGGTGACAATTCATATGCTTAGGACAAAAAGGGGGAAGAAATCACGAGTGATTCTTGGCATATTTTTCTCTGAAAAGATGGGTTTGATTTCAATGTGTGAAAGCTTGTCCTGTGGAATAGGTGAATTTTAGGGTAAAAGAAAATGCAAGCAAAATTCTGGTACACAGTTAAGAGAGCTAATCTCAGCATTGATTAGACTGTGGGATGTAAGGTGGGGAATCATGCTTCACCTGGAGCTTACTGATCACCACCACTATTTATAACTTATGCTTTCTTTAATGTGTCCCTGTCCCACATGGAGGTAGGTGGGTAATGTCATTGTCTAATCAAACCAACTAGAGAACAGCAAACAAAGATTCATGTGTTAGCCTTTACAACTGTTATACCTGAGAGCAGAGTCCCCCAAGATTCTAGAAAGGCCACATTTTGAGGTCTTGTTGAAAGAATTAAGGATTTTAATTACAAATCATGCTAGCAAGGAAATGAATGCAGAATGACTAGAAAACACAATAGTAAGATAGAATATATTTATAGTACATGTTTTCTCAGTAAAGAAAGGCATATAAATGAATATGCAAGTAGAGAGATAATGATGTTTGTGAAACATTTGCATAAAAAATTGAATTGACTCTGTTAATAGGGTGAGACCACTAAGAGACTATAAACAAAGATGAAGTAACAGTTGGAGAATGCCTGTTACGTGGTGTGTTTTCCAAAGACACATCTGACCAGAGGATAAAGTGAAGGAAGGACAGCAAAGAGGTGGGGTATGGTTTAGACAGAGCCAAGGAATAAGGAAAGAAGATGAAGATATAATAGATGCTTAAAAAGCAAACTTCATGTGAGTAGGGACCTCACTCTGATGCATAATGCTTTCACAATACCTAGAATGGAGCATAGTAGGTTATTTAAAATACTTGTCCAATGTGGAGTCAATGAAGTGAAATAAAATGTAGATGAGTTAGATGGTGCATATGGGACAAGGAACAGTAATTAATTCGTCATTCTGAAATATTGAATAGAAATGATTGCAATAGTTATAACGCCACGAGCAGAAACAGAAACATCAGCAAAAAGATATTGTTTGAGAGGAAAAATTATCCAGGTTTTCTTTTCTTGTTTTTATGGAATCATATGAAATTATACATTTTCCAGCAGGAGAGTAGGGGCAAGGGTTGAAAGACAGGAGCTCAGTTGTCAACTCCAAGAAAATGCACTGTACCTGTCCTGTTAGGACATTTTCTAAAACTAACACTATGCTTGTCACATAGAGTATTTACAGAACGTATTTTCCTAGTAAATAAATAGTTGTAAGAGACAATAGAGCTGATAATAAAGGTTTAAGAAATGTGTTCATAAAAGTTGACTTTGAATTCAGGTGGAAAGGAATCAAACCACTAAGAAATGGAGTGTAAAAATAGAAAACAATCGCAAGATAAATCCTTGGAGAATATATTTTAAATTTGAGATGTAGGAAAAGCATAAGGTAGTGAAAGATAATCAGAAGTAGAGAAAAATCACCAAGATGGCATGACTTTACTTGCCCGTGAAGTGGAAAAGGAATTAGAAGAAAACAGGGATTTTAGTGGTGAGAAGAAGATCATCTAGAAGTAAATTTCAGACTAATAAATTCAGAGAAGTTGAGAAAGGTATATTTCAGAAATAGATTATTGAGTATAATCACTGGGAGATCATTACTAATAAATAATAAATTCAACTATAAAATCAGGTCAAAGAATACAGGTGTTGATGTCAGAAGTTAAGTGATGAAATGAGTAAAGTGCTTTGCGGTAGTGCCCATATTTTGTCAGTATTTCTCAGTGATGTAGCTTTTTCCAGACTTTACAAATTGCAAAGGAGCTGATGCCTTTTCTGCTTATGAGGCAGCCTGTGCTGTTTCATTGAAATAAATGGTGATTTACAACTGTAAAATACGTAAAACAAAAATAAATCATGCCCAGCTTTTACTAAATCACCATGCAGAGTTCTCCAGACTGTATCTTGTATGGTACATTAGCAGCACCAGTGAGCAGAAGGACTCAAGAGGAAAAGATGGTGTGGATGCACTATCAGCATTGTTATTGGCTTATATCATCTGGGCTTGTAATAAAAAGTGAAATAATCAGCAACTTACACATGGGAGATTATCATTTCTGCTGTTTGACCTGAAGTGTCTTTTAGAAGGTCTCGCCTTTGCTGAGTTTCTCAAAGTTTATATTAAATATTTAATTCAGGTAGAACTCACTGAGAGAATCTTTCATTACTCTTTTGCAATCAAGTTAGAGTCTCAAGTCATAAATGCAATTCTAATATTAATCAGTCCAACCATTCAGAAATATTATGATGTTTGATAGTGTGATTGTATGGGTCAGGAAGCCAAGAGTGAAACTGTGAAGTTTTCTACTCCTTCTTTTACTTCCAGAAATGACTATATATAGGATTCCAGTATTGTCTAACTCATCTTGGAAATTCATTTTGAAATTATTTTCAGATTTTATAATACTTTGTTTTGTATATTCTCGGTGACAGCAGATCTTCTCCTGTAGAGGATGAATCTAGGTTAGAGAAATTGCTTGACATTTTGAAAGAATTAGTGGGGAAGAAGTTAGAGATGGAAATGAAAGGAGTAATTCCCTTTCTAATCAAGTAATTTCAAAGTACCACAAGAATTTTCTTGTGTAATGTATTTATAGGCTCATGTATCCATGCTCTATTGGGGGACAATCAATATTTAAATGCACACAGCTTTGTACATTTGGGCATGGAGTGTTGGAAGTATAGAACTTTTTCACCTTCATATGGTCACAGCAAATTGGATAAGCAAAGTACCTTAGTTTAGTTGATCACTGTGATTGACTCCTCCTTATAAATCTCAATAACATTCTTATAGAGTCAGTGCCAGTGACAGACGTAAGGTAAAGGGAGGGAAATGGGCTACATTGACAAAATGGGTAATTGTATGTGTGGTAAGGGGATATTTAAGAGAGAAATATCCAGAAAAAGAGAAGATATAGGTGAAAAGACAATTGAGTATGTGCCATGAAGAGATCAAGGATAAGATGAGAAAGTTGAGGAAGATCAAGGATTGTCAGGAGAGAAAGCCCATTGTTGTAAAATAATGTTTATTGGAGAATCAGCTGAATAGCCTGGAAAAAAAAGTAATTTTTGTGTTAGATAAATTATAATTTCTTATGAAGTTGGGCACAGGTTTCCTTGTTGTTGGGTTAAAGCCAGTGTTTCCAGATGGTTGCAATAACCAAGAAGTCCCTTGACAACCCACAGCAGACCCTAAAACAAATGGAAAATGAAAAGTATAACTCCTTATTAAGGTTGTCTGTGAATTCAAACAGTGACATTCTTTATCAAGCATTCTGCTGTGGCTGCTGTTTCCATAATAGAAGCTATTTCATTTAAGATGAGAAGAGTCTTAGTTAATAAATCATATTGCATGATATTCCTCTTGGATCTGGGTGACATGCCACTGCTTTGAAGGAAATGAAATAAAAGAGACCCAGAGAGACTTTTATAGCAATTCTGCCTTTTCATATGCCATATTTTATCACTTTAAGATTTCAGATTTAACAAAAATGTGAACAAATTTAGGATTTCAGATATACATGTTCTTGTACATATATTTATGTGTAAAATAAGAAATCACTGCAGAGTTGACCCAGAAGGGTTATAAAAGTGAGAAATCTTTTTCATATGTGTGACAAATGAACATAGTCATCAAATACATTAAAGGTTATTTTCAACATCTGTACCCAGAGAAGAACAAAAACATAGATATGAATAAAAGAGAGTAATCTCATCTTGGTGTTATGTTAAGATCTGAAATAAATATTAAGAAATACATTCAGTTGCTTTCTGAGATATATTAGTCTACCCTGCAAAAGACTGGGGTTAAAAGAGAGATTTCAATTGATGTATTACACAGATATAACTTAGAAATCCCAGAAAAACATAAGTGAAACAGGGTATGGTAGTGCACACCTGTAAACCTAGCTATTCTGGAGGCTGAGGCAGAAAAATTGCAAGATCTAGGTCAGCCTGGCTAACTTAGAGAAATCCTGTGTCAAAAGAGAATAAAAAGGGTGGGAGATGTAGCTCAGTGGTAGAGCTTGCACAGCATGATCAGGATTCAATCCCTAGCGCCCTACCCCCCACTTTATCACTTTAAGCCCCCAACTAAACAAACTCAAAGAAGTGAATTGAATATCAGAGAATATTTAGGGAAAATGGAAATATTTTATAAGTAAGTGTCACTCAAAGAAATAGCTAACTTAACCAGGCACAGTGGTGCTTTCCTGTAATCCCAGTGACTCAGGGGGTTGAGATAGGAAGATCTCAAGTTCAAGGCCAGCCTTAGCAACATAATGAGACCCTATTTCAAAATAAAAATAAAATAAAAGGGGTTGGAGATGTAGCTCAGTGGCAAAACACCCTTGGATTCAATCCCCAGTATCAAACAAACAAAAAACCTAAATGAATTATTTATCTTGCTTTTTTTCAGTTCATATCATATAATGGTTACTAAAAATCATTAATTGCTATTTATTGATTGTTTGGAATTGCTTATTAGAATCTAAATATTTTTAACAGTGTTCTTATTTACAAATCTATTTATTCTATAGAATATTTTTGTGAAGGAAATAAAGTAAAATTTATCACTTTAAGCCAGTATGGGCTTTATCCTTTAAATGAGGTTAATTAATTTAAAAATATGCTTGACATTATGTTCTGGGAAATTAGGTTTTATTACTAGATGACTGATTTCCATTCCTAGGATTGAAAAGACCCCTGAGATTGGAAAATACCAGCTTTTATTCATTAGAAGCCATCTGATTGACCTAGACAAATGGCCTTAGGACTCTGCTAAGGATGGTTTTTATAGAGCATTGCAAATGTCAGTTTTGGACAAAGTATCTCTTAAGTCTCAGAAAGAGATATGCAAATTTATATTTCAAAAGATCATTCTGATTATATTGTGGAGAACTGAATTGACTTATGACCATAAGTTCAGGAGAGAAAACAGTTGGGTAGATATTCCACTAGTTAGAGGTTAAGGAAAAAAAATAGTGTTAATTATGAGTGTGGATTCTGAATCCAGACTGCCTAGACATGAATGCTGTATCTGTCCCTTACTAACTGTGTGATTTGGATGTGTCACTTTCTGTGTCTCTCTGTGTCAATTTTTCATGAGTAATTTGGGAATAATAATAGTTCCTAGCTCAAAGATTATCATGAGAAAGAAATGAGTTAATATGTTATAGAACTTTCCAGGCACATGGCAAGCACATGTTAAGTATATCTATTAGTGAACCAGGATCATTGGAGTAGGTACAACTCTAAGTGGATCCCATCTGAGTATATTCAGATCTTATAGTGAGCAGGGCTTCGTGATAGACTGACTTTGGGGGAGAAAAAGGGAAGAGTAGTGTCATATGCCATCCACTGGAATAGAAATATTGGAAGAGGAGACGTGGCTGTAGAAGGGACGGGACTTTCAAATACAATATTATCATTTTGCTAAAAATCTTGTCTCTTAGCCAAGATAGTTTGTTAATATTCCTTGTCTCATGTGTATTGGAACCAATGAGGTAAATTCACTTCCTGGGAAAGATTAAGATTATGAGTTGTGAACTTTATTTACCTGATACTTGACTGAGGGTCACCAGTGAGTGAGAAATGCCTTTCTGGTGATATACTTCTGCATGAGACTCTGACATCCACTTTCTTTTAAGGAGGTGTGATCAGCATTATAACTCCATGGAAGCACACTGACCTTCTAATATAAAAGCATTATGAATACAACGAGGCCTTTTAAAGGAAACAGATTTCATAAGAAATGTGCTGTTATGAATGTGTGTAAATCTTGGGTAACTATGGTTTGTTCTTATATTTAATGGTTTTGACTTGCACATTTTTATGTCTGTCCTAAAATATTTTCTTATTTTGTAGCTTGTTAAACAACAACAGATCTCCTTGTGGCCAGAATAATTATGTTTTATGCTTTATGATTCTTTGAATTCCTCAAATAGGGTGCTAATAAATGCTTGTAAATTTTCATGGATCACAAATAGGAACTCTGTATTTCTTTTAATCTGTTAATGATTTTGTATTTTGCATGTTGGATTTTCTTTGTTTCAAGCAAATCTGTGGAGATTGCATGGTAATTGCAATGATTTATCCTTTCTGTTTTTCCTGTTCTTCTAGTCTGCTCCCAGTTTTCAAGAGGAGTCTATGCGATTTTTGGGTTTTACGACAAGAAGTCTGTAAACACCATCACATCGTTTTGTGGAACACTCCATGTCTCCTTCATCACTCCCAGCTTCCCAACAGATGGCACACACCCATTTGTCATTCAGATGAGACCTGACCTCAAAGGAGCACTCCTTAGCTTGATTGAATACTATCAATGGGACAAGTTTGCATACCTCTATGACAGTGACAGGGGTAAGTGACATTATGTCTTTCTTTGTGATGGGTCACATTCAACATTTGTCCTTGACACCTAGATGTGATGTTACAGAACTATAAAAGTATTTTAAAGCCCAAGGACCACTTGGCTTAATTTCTTATAAAATGAACAATGCAATTTGAAATCTGGGAAACATTTATAGTAAAACAAACAAACAAAAAAAGGGAGTCTAGAATTTACAGAGATGAACTATATCAACCCAAAGCCCAAATGTTCAGCTATAACATAAAAACCAATTTCTGGCACCAGCAGCAAAGACTCTATGATGACAGTTACTAGTCCAAGGAGAATTAAGTGGCTTAAGTAAAATTTACATAAATATAGGAGTAAAAGTTTTTATAGTTGTTAAGTATTGTTATACACAAATATTTTATCAGTCAGGTAGTATTATTACTTCCCTTGCATTAGTGTAAGATCCCTAAATCTCAGAGAAGTTATGGGGCTGCTTATCATCAACCTATGTTGTACCTCAAACACAGGTCTGTGTGTTAAGACCCCATATTCTTTACAAAACTCCACACGAATGTTTATGATGAGATGTTTTTAATTAGCATGCCAGTCTTAACTCATTATACTGAAGTTTGGGGAAGTATTTCACTTATGTTTCCCATATTGCTTGTTGTGAAGTTTAATATTAGCACTCCTGCTTGACTTGCATGTAATAGACGCCCAGATGTCCTTAACCATTCCTAGGGTGTGTGACTGTGCATCAGTGGGTCTGTGCAACCTGTAACATTTTGTGTGAATGTTTGTATACATGTCTTTCTAGAGAGAATATCAAAAAAGTTGAGACCCCCCATTGTTAGAGTAGTTAACTATCTCCCCATGCCTCCTTAAGCAGCTTGCTTCCTGGAATATTTAAAGGTTCAAATGAAAACCAGAAGCCTGTTTTAACCAAGATAGGGCACCTTGTTACCCTCAAGGGCAGACAAGAAGAGAGCCAGCCATCAGTCAATTCTCCATTGATCAGTTTGTAGTCATTCATGGCAGCAACCCCGAGTCAGAGTGCGCATGCCAGGTGTCTGTTCTGTGCCATGTCCTCCTAGTCCTGGGGATGAGAACATTCACTGGAAAAGCCAGTCAGCACTCTACAAGCTGAAAAAAAAAATTGCTATGTCAACAACTTTTCCCCAGCTTTGAGAAGGAAGTGTTTCATTCTTTCCAAAGGGAATGAAAAACTAAAACAGAACCATTTAGCGTAAATATGGATTTCAATGCACTGAATGATTCTGAAACATACTTCTTATTAATGTGATAAAAGGGCATATAAAACTGAACTTATTAATTTATATTTAGTCCTTCTTCTTGCTTTCTGCTAACTCCTTTATTGCATTACTTTTTTAAAAACTAGCCTGAGACCTGGGCATGTTTTTAATGTCTTTTTACCTTTGTGTTCTGCTGATGTGCTTTCTACTACTGATGTCTATTTTAGCTCTAGAGCCTTCTTTTTCATTGTCTTCCCCATAGGCCAAGATACCACCATGTGTTCAGCATTTTGCCTCTCCAATTCCACCTTTGACTTTCTCAAGTACTTTTTCCACAGCACCCAGAGTTATTTATTAAATATTTATTTGACAACATCACTCCCTTGTTTAAAACACTTCAATGGCTTCACATTAGAAGAAGGAAGAAATCAAAATTCTTAGCATGGTTTTAAGGCTTGAAAATATTTGGTTCATGCCCAGTTCTCCAGTATATTCTGATGCCTGCCTTGCTCAATCACTAAAGCTAAATTCATTTGACCTTCCTTTTCTTTCTCAGATGGGCCAAACTCTTTCACCTCAAACATCTGCACATATCTCAAATTCTTATTCCTTCTTGACATCTGGGCTTATATATCATTCCCTCTGAGATGCCTTTCATGCTGTTGTTCTCTCTCAAAGCAATGTCTTATTTTACTTCCCAGGACTTGTCACAATTCATAATTAATAGTGGTGTTGATTCTGTCACTCAAGAACTACTTATTGAGCTCCTGCTTTGTCCCAGGGACTGATTTAGTCACACAGGCTTAGCACTAATTTTTACTTAAGATCTAGCTATAAGCTGCAGGAGGGCAATGCCCAGGCAGTGCCCAGAGCCTTGAGTATATACTTTATAACTGGATACATAGCACTTCAGGTAGTGCTAGAAGTAGAGTCGATGTACAGTGAGCAGTGATCATAAATGGAAGAGTTAAACAACTGTGTATTTTTGATATGAAATGATATTAGAAGCTGCATCTTGCTTCCTAAATCAAAGACTTAGAAGATGAGCTCTTTTTTTTTTTTTTTTTTTTTTTACTATTTGACAAGATTGAAGATGGCATTTTTAGTTTGGGAACATACTTTATCATCACACTTACTATTATTCCCTCTGTATGAAACTGGTCTCTTGGAGAATATTCAAATAGACAACAGTTGACAAAGGAGAAAAAGAGAAATGGTAGCATTTGAAAGGAGATAGACAAGCATTGTGGAATTGGCAGGTGAAGATGGATGAACTTATGTACTTGCAAAGAGAATCTGGGACATTTTAAATGATTTTTATTAATGCTTTAGAAATATTAAATGGAATTGGAGTGGTGAGATAATCTCCAATTATTAAATTATACAAATTGGTTTGAGTCAAGTGCATCTGTTGAGGAAAGAACATTAGAAGGATAATATTAAGTAATTATATATTAAAGCCCAAATGGCCTTATCGATACATTTTTCAAGGTATTATCAAGTGGCTCCTGATGTTTTAATGTGAAGAGTATTACACACTGGTCTTTTATCTGAAATTACTTGAGATACATGTACAAGATATTTCAGAGATAAATGTATAAGGCTCTCAAAATACTGACAGAAGACTTGACCTTCATGTAATGTTTTACTTGACTTATGGAAATGGGATTATTGATCTCTGATTTTTCTTATTAATGACTTAATTTCTATGACTGACATCATATTATATCTAAAAAATGATTCTTGTGTTCATCATGTGAGTTGATTTTTTTCCTCTGGTCTTTAACCCTTCTCTGATGCTTCAAGGAGCTTCTTGCTTCACTCTTCCATGATTTGGAGATGTCACCTATGTTTCCTTTTTCCATATTAGCCATACTTAAAAAAATAGATTCCATGGTTCCATTTCTCCACTGAAATCTCTACATACAGCAATTTCCAACTATTCGATCTGTTCTTGATGTGGTACCCTCTCTACCTCCTTGATTAGATTATTTAGTGTCCTAATAATCTTTACTTTTCTGAAGCAATAGGTCAGGTCAATATGCTGTTGAATTATAATGTCTAATAAATTAATGCTTTTTTTAACAATACAGAGGCCAAATATGAAAATTGCCCAAAAACATTTTGCTCAGATTGTCAAATAGATGAAAAAGACATAAAATTTTTTTATGCTATTTCATTAATGTTTCGACTATCCATCCGAATGCTGAGCAACAGGTCTAGAGATTAGATCCCAATTGCAAACAAGGAAAGACATGAATGCATCCTGATCTTTGTATAGAAACATCTTCATCTAATCTAAATTCACTGGTGACAGGATTGCTGAAACTGGCAACTCGATGCCAGTGAACTTTTAGGATCCCTGCTATCTTTTCTTTATCCAGACCATACAACAGCAGCCTGGCACTGTGAGGATTCAGACCCCTTCCTGAAAACTGGATATTATTACTCCATAGAGGGTGGGCAGATAGAGCTTTAGTACATTTTTAACTATAGAATAATAGGTTACCTCTGTTAATGCATTAAATATTATAGTTTTAAACTTTGGATATATATGCAGTATATTTAAATCAGGCCTTAATCAAAATATGGTTTTTATTTATTTGTTCAATGTTGACAAGGTAAGGTAATACATCTCCATAGACAACATATAAAAACAGAACAAATGCTTGATATCTTTATGTCTGTTTGAATTTGGAGCAAATATTAGTTGTCCCCTGAAGGGAAAGCTTTTTGATTCCAGTTCCAAGACAACATCATGCATAGAGCAAAAGTGCTTTCAAAATAAATTTTTTTTCTGATATGCCTGAGAAAGCTGATGAGGGAAATATATGTTAATCTAATCTGGCCTGGCATGCTGCCATGATTTAGTGATCATAAATATTAACTACTTTGCCTGAAAGACTGAATAAGGACAATGAATTTTAAATGGAACAAAAAAGTATTTTTAAGAACAAAGACGTGGTCTGAATAAAATATATCTTTTGGCAGGAATCATTTTAAATTTCACCCTTTAATGTGTAAACAAAGACGTCTAGACTTCACTTGCTTTTAGGCTAATGCTTTTTCTATAACTCTCAGTATTTTTAGCACTAGGTCTAGATGAAATTATCACTTTGAATTTAAGGGAGAGGGTCAACTATGACTAGGTTATACAGCTTGAGCACATTAGTAAAAATAGGTACGTGAAGAATTACTGCAATTTAAAAATATTTTAGTCTAGCCATTCTTTACTTTAGCCAAGTGTCTGAGAATTCAATACAACTGAGAATTTAATTTTATACTCATAATATTCTTGAACTATTTTAGAACATAGTATATTTTAAATATATTTATTAAGAGAAATAATTAATTACCTAGATTTGTTTCTATTTGTAGATGAATGACTGTATATCTCAACAGTTTTCTTTGTTCAAATTAATTCAGAAATAAGAAATCAGAAATTTGAATATACTGATACAGTAGCATGAATATTAGAGTTGACTTACTACTACTTTCTATTAGCTTTAAGTCAACCAACATTTATTTAAAACTTCTATTGTCCATACAAGTTCATATTTTGAATTAAGAATGTATTTGTAAACATATTCTTTCCTAGTTTGTGTGAAGAGACACGAGGAACATCTCAAGTAGTACTTTCTTTCCTAGTTAAAATATGGTACCCAGAACCCAAGAGCATGAATTTGTGTAGAGTCTAGTTTTATCTGCAGAATTATACATATTTGGTTATATTTACATTTTAAGATCATCTATTAACTATAAAGAAATCAGATTTAAAACAAAACAGCTGTGAAGAATGGAGAGATTAAGTACAGAGAATTTACTCTGATACTATGATACTATTATTGCAAAGAAAATGGGTTATTATACAAAGAAGAATATCTCTTCAAATTGTATTTCAGATCATGCCTTGAGTTGTGAATGACTTCTGGCTGCTCTTAGGAGGTGATTTAATTTTATTCAGTGTCTTCTGACTAAGCCAAATCTATCAAATCAAATATAGTACTGCTTAAATAGTTTAGTTCCTTAATAAATAGATGTAATTTTGGTTGGGTCCCACAGGTTTCAAAATATTAATCTTAATAGTTTTAATAATGAACTGACTGCAAGTTACTGTTGACACATAATATGAATGAGTTTGAAAGTTAGGCATTTATTAAAATGCATTCTTTTCGATTTTATATATCATCCCCATATTCTTTGACAGGGTGAACTGCCAATACATTTTAGGTTGGAAACTATCACTTGATGAAACCACTCACAAATTTATAAGTGGATTTATATTTAAATTTTCTTGTAATATCTATCAAGAGATGGGACAGAATATCCAATGCATCACTGCTGGAAATTTTTAGTATGTGGGGAACTTCATAATTCAATGAAAACAAAATGAAATATCTTATTGCATAAAGGAAGGTCACTGAAATTGCTATATGATAAAAAGTGAATTGTATATAGATCACCACTCCTAGATATAACGTTTCTAAGAAGGTGATAAGGAGGAATTGTACAATGATTAGATGTGGAAAGCAGGGCTTAGAGAATGGATAAGGTTTAGAAATTCAGGGTTTTGTTTCACTCCTACTGGAAGAGAACGTTGGATCAATTTAACAGCTGTTTTCAAGCACACTAATAGTTGTTGAATTGATATGATGACCAGCTGTGCATGTTCTTTCTCCACTGATGATGGAAAACAGGGAAGGAACTTGAATTTTAGCTTGAAAGAAGTTAATTTATGTAGAGCAGGCAGAAATTATAGGCACTCTGGGATGTATTCTAAAGTTTTATCAGTGAAAGTTCTTTAAAATGGCATGTGGTCTCTTTAAGTAACCTCTCAAGAAGTTAATGTTTATCTCTTCTGTTACAAGATTATCTGTGAGAAAATAATTTTGCTGTTTTAGCAAAAGTAAATAAAGCTTACTTTAAGTTTAGCATCTGGTTCAATTGTCTATTAGGAAATAAAAATAAATTATTTTTAATGTTCATTATGAAGTATTTAAAATTATAAAGTAGAATAATAGAAATACCCCCAAACCTGAAGTCAGTTTTATTAAAGATTAAAATATGAGCTATTTTGTTTTATCTATTGTATTCCTCTGTTCTCTGCAGTGATTTAGAAACAAATACCATGCCCAGTGTGGTGGCACATGCCTATAATCTCTGAGATTCAGCAGGCCGAGGACAGTTTCAGGATAGCCTCAGCAACTCAGCAACTTACCAGGATCCTCAAAATAAAAAATAAAAAGGACTGGGGATGTTGCTGAGTAGCACACTATCCCTGAGTTCAGTCCTCAGCACCATAAATAAATAAATAAATTTTAATAAAAGAAAAGAAAGAAAGAAATGCCAACCATCACATTCTTTCATCTGTAAATATTTTGGTATCTTTTTAGAAAAAAATAATTCTCTTATTTTAAACATAACTACAGAATCACTATCATACTTGAAAAAATTTTTTCTTTAATATCATCATTTTTAATTGTTCAACAAGATACAAATGAGTTCTATACATCACCATTGGTTAAAATGTCTTGTTAGAGTTTTATAATGTCATGTAGCATGGCCCATAGTTTCAATTTTGATGATTGCCGTACTCTGGTGGTAACATACCACTCTTTGACGTGTTATTTCCTATCAATTGGTAATAGAAGCTTGATGAGGTTCAGGTTTACATCTTGAGAATGAATATATCAAACGTCATGTTGACTATAACCATTTGGACACACATATCCTTGGTTGTCTTTCTTTTTGTGTTTTGACTAGCAGTTGATGATTGCTGCCTGAATTCATCAATTCAGTAGGTATTACAAAATGGTAATAATTCTAAATCTATATTTGTCCATCATGTATCAGCTAGAGTAGTTCTAAAATGAATGATCATTTATTCATTATTACCCTGAGTGTAGCTCACATAGGAAAGAAAGGGAAATGCTTTTTTTACTTCCATATTTGTCAATTTCAGAAATAATTGGTTCCAGTCCATCAAAGGCAAACAAATACTTTTTGAACAAATGATTTTTAAATCATGATTTCATAGATTTAAAACATTTTGTGGCTTTGAGTCTTTTGCAATTACTATTTTAACTGATATTCAAATTACTCTATCTTTAAAGAGATTCTCTACAGATTACTCTGTCTCTTGACATAGTTGTCTTTTGGAGGGTGTCCTTGTTTTCTGGTATCACAGGATGTGCCAAACTTATCTTTTATAATCTTTGGACAATTTTGAATCCATAAAATTTTGAATGATGTGATGGTTTTTCTCTAGGTTGGAGAGTGTTTGACAAGATTTGTAATTGTCGTATTTCTTCTCATGGTGAGGAGACTGTAAAATTTGGTATTGAGGTTGTAGAGAGACATGATCACATTAGGTGAAACTCACATTTTATAGATAAAAAGAGATCAGTATTCTTTAGAAATATGTGGACCTTCCTGGAAATAGGAGGAACTGATATGTGGAGGTCTGAATTCCTCCTGGAATGTTGATTTTGTGTTGTTTATTAAGTTATTAATATAAATGGTGAACTTGGTTTGACTGTGAAGAGTTGATGTGATATGGAAAACAAGTTTTTTATGTACTATTTTCTATAGTATGAAACTGCAGATTTAGCTCTTCAGGAAATAAATCCCCTAGTTGTTGACCTCTTCCTACTAAATGCAAGTTAATATGTTGATAATTAGAAATAATAGTAAAACTTTTCTAAGTCACATAATGCTATAATCATTAACAAATAGTAAGTCTTATATTTAGGAAATGAGATCAATCTGTAATAGAAAATTAATTGCCATGGTCTCATTAGTAGGTGAATATTTTAATCTCATTGGGATCAGGACCAATAACAAAAAGTAATATAACAGAAGGCCAAAGGGAAAAAAAGGCAATAAAATTGTTGACCAGAAAACAATAGGAAGAAATATCACAACCTCATGGACATTATTGGCTCTTTCACTCCCATAGACTCATAGAAATTCATCTCATGGAAATGTACTCAACCCTTCCAGGATATTAATATCAAATGATAGACAATTGTATATGATTAAACAATTTTTTTCTCTACTATGAGAGTAAGAAATGCTTGAGATATCTTAAGATTTCACTTAACCCAGAGTATTAACGATATTACACTTCAGTCATATCCCAAAGAAGATAGCAGAGAAGATTCGAAGAAAGTGATATTATTTTCCCCTCCTTTTGGGCAGTCCCATAGCATTTAATTAATGAGTTTTTTGATGTGAAGCAGATGTATATAGATATTGATAAAGATCATAGCCATAGCATGTTTTAGAGGTGTCAGCTTCCCCCTTAGTTTTACAAATCTATCAGTCTTAACAAATATATACACTGGCAATTTGGCAGCCCAGTTCTGAGTTATTCATGTATTTTCATCAGTCATCATTTTCCTTTGCTTTCCCAGGCTTATCCACACTGCAAGCCGTGCTAGATTCTGCTGCTGAAAAGAAATGGCAAGTGACTGCTATCAATGTGGGGAACATTAACAATGACAAGAAAGATGAGACCTACCGATCACTCTTTCAAGATCTGGAGTTAAAAAAAGAACGGCGTGTAATCCTTGACTGTGAACGGGATAAAGTAAACGACATTGTAGACCAGGTTTGCTCCTCTCTGTTTTCTAATGGCCCAAATATAGAATATGCATGCAATGTCAGCATTTGCAAAGAGCATTTGTGCAAGGTGCTTGAACAGCAGTTTTCACTTTATGGTTTATGTAGGATGTAGCAAAGATCATCAATTAAATTGTATTTGGCTTCAGTTAGCAATAACAGATGGTTGTCAATAATGCAAATGGATCATATTAATCATTAAATAAATTTAATATATAATTCCAGAGTTATATTTTACATAAGTGTTGCCTTAAACCTTGATACTTTGAGTTAGAAAATTTGAATTCCATTCTATTGAGATTTTTAGAGATCAAGAAATAGACATGTTTTAAAGTTAAAATAAGTCTTATTTCTAAAGGAAAAGTGAGTGAATATTGTGGAGGCATGGGTTATTTCAAATATTAGAGTATAGGATGGTGTAATCTCAGGTACTAAGTCCATATTATTGTTTAACTGGATCTATAGCTCTAGAAAGAGTAGCCATTTATTTTTGTAAGAAGTAATTTTCTCTTTATATTAGGGGATTTGTGTCACTGTAAAAAACTGTGATCTGTGAAGTTAAATTATGAAGAAAAGGCATTCAGAAGGCGTTCACTATTTGAGAAGTAAATTATAAGTATCCATTTGGACTGTGAAAGAATAACAAGATACCAGAGAATGTTTTTATCTGTCCTTACCATATTACGCTGGTTCCATTTAAGATCTTTCAGAAGAGGACAATGATCAGTGATATTATAATTAAAAAATAAATAAAATCCATCATATTTTAAAGACAGGATAAGAGACCAAGAGTGTATTATGATTTACTGAGAAAGGTCTTCTTGGATGGTATCTGTGTCTTGTTCTGGTTCTCTCTCTCTCACACACACAGAGAGACAAAAGCACACACAAGCACACACAATTATATGTTTTTTGGAAGCATATATGATGGGAAAGAAAATCCACAGTTGAGAACGTATTTCTTGGTCCATCTAGGTTTTGAGGAAAAGTTAAATTTATTAACTCATTCAGTGCAAAACATTTTACAAGCATAAATGTTGATGAAGCCCTAATTGATATATAATACAGACCTTAAAACATAAAAGGTGAATCCCTCATTAAATATTGAATAACTGAATAAAACTAACTTGTTACGAGAAGGAACTAAATGTTGTACCCAGAAAGATGAATAATTTCAATAAAAAAGAATCTTGATTCTGTCTCAGGAGATGAAGCTAGGATTGTTTTTAACCTAAAGGTCTCTTGTTCAAATATGAACCTCAAAATCTCATTTGAATTTCAGAGGAGGTTCTCATTAAAACTGAATTTTAATAATATTCATTATCCTGGTTAAACAAGTTTAATTATTCCTGACTCATCATAATAAATGCTGGTGAAAGCATATATAAAAATATCTTTTTCAGAACCAGAAGGGTGAAACTGCAAAAGAAAGTGGTACCATATGAAAAACTATGTTTTGAAGTAAATCTATGATTATTGGTACATATCCATATTGATATCAATTCAAAACGCAGAATGTTTTGAATGTATATGTATTAATGTTTAATGTATTAAGTGAGTGCATATAGTTGGTGCTATATCATCCAAGAAACATTTATTGAGGACATCCTCCATCCAGAGTGAAGGATCCTAAGAAAGACAAGATAGAATGACATCTGTCCCCCATGAATATTATTTAGAGAGGAAGAAAAAAAAATGTATGCCTATAACACTGTAATATTACAAGTTACAATGCAAAGTGGTTATGTTAGATTTCTGTTGCTCTAACAAATACCTCTCTGGGTGCTGTATCTTATTCCTGTAGGCCCAGAGGCTCAGGAGGATTGCAAGTTTGAGACCATCCTCAGCAAGTTAGTGAGGCCCTAAGCAACTGAGTGAGACCCTGACTCTAAATAAAAAGGTCTGGGGATGCAGTTCAGTGGTAAAATGTCACTGGTTTAAATCACTAGTACAAAATAAATAAATAAGTACCTGAGATTAATCAGAGAAAAAGTTTTATTTTGTCTAACAGTTTTCAATTTGTGGTTGGCTGACCACGCTTTTAGGCCTGTGATGAGGTAGTTCATCATGGTGGTATTTCGTGAAAGATGCTGCTCAACTCATGGTGATTATGAAACCAAAAAAAAAAAACAAAAGAGACAGGAGGAGACCAGGATTCCACAATCCCCTTAGAAGGCATACCCTTAATGACCTAAAGAACTCCTCTTATGCTCCATTCCTTAAAGGTTTCTGCTTCTTTCTAATAGTGATAAGTGGAGGACCAAGACTTAAGACATGGGCCTTTGGAAGCATTTAAAATCTAAACTAAAGCAGTGAACAGAGGTCAAGGAACATGGAGGATGAAGTATTTATCTTTTCAGGGAAAGAATCATCTGTGAAGTGTTCACTTAGAAGGTAGCAATTGGCTGGGTTGGATTCACTCATTTATTTGTCAAATAGATATTCTCTGGTGGCTAATGTTTTTCAGACAAGCACTGCAGTGTATCCAAAATAGCAGTGTTAAACAAAATAGACCAGGCCCCACTGAAGTACATTAATACTGTATTTACAGAAATTAACATAGAATTGTAGCAATGGTATATACTAGAAATGAGAAGAACAGAACATTCTGAGAAAAAATTACGGAAACAAACAATTTAGATTTGGATATTCTTCAAGGAATAGAGTTTACTAGGCAAAAAGTAGGCATGAACTACATTTCAAGAAAGGGAAATGCTATTTATTCATTCAACTAGCAGTTATAAGAAAATAGAAATGAGATGAAACCCTTTATCTTCACAATAGTTTGAAGTTAGCAGTACAATTAAACTGCATTCAATAATGAATATTATTATCATTTGTTGAGACCTTGAAGGCATTTATAGCTGTGATTAGGTAGCAAAAGTATCCAGACATAAAAAATTTATGAATTAACACAAATTTCTATTGTTGGGATAATATTACACATTATTATAAAGCAAAGTTATGTAAGTCTGTATGATCAGCACTAATTTTTATATAGGCATGAACTAGTGATTTTTTGTATCCCTTTTTTCTTACAATGTACACTAAACTCAAGTAAGGATGCCAGTATCACCATTTTATTGTTTGTCTTAATTCTCAGAAGGAAGACATAGATGCTTTAGAAAGAAGAATGTACAGTAAGCAAAGCCAACAGATGTCCTTAGGATATGTGAAGGACACAGTCATCTTGATTAAATTCATGTCAAGTCACGTATTTTTCATTCGGGACATCTTTTCTTTAAAATTATCTCTTCAATATGGAGGGTTCAGTTTCTTGGAAAAGGCAACTGAGTTATGTTGCATATAAGTGGGTTAGAAAATAATATAAGCTCTAACTTTCTTTTTTTTTTTTTTTTTTTTTTTTTTTTTTTTTTTTTTTTTTTTTTTTTTTTTTTTTTTTTTTTTTTTTT